>PDGT01000065.1:743724-755238 GCA_003671415.1 Megathymus violae | reverse complement strand
TTTAATGTATATTTTTTCGAAGCAATGGATAGTAGCTACAATCCTGTAGGTGATGTTGTTAACTAAATAACAAATTACGAGTATACATATGTGTGTGTGCTTGCTGTGTTCACATTAAAACGTTTTATAGCACAACATCTGCCTGCTTAAATGATAATTTATAAATTGAATCAGAAAGAGGATTTATATGGTAATCAGAGGAGGGATCACGACGAAAACCACATTGGGAATTCTATCCGAGTTTCAACTTTTATGGGTCTTAAAAAGGGTTGATAATAGGGTTAGAGGGAAATAAATTCGTACCGTATGTATTGTTATACGTACTCCTCCACAAACCGTGTGGTTTGTGTTTTATGATATTACTGGTAACCAGCCATCGCTTTGCTACAGTATACCGACGCCACACGTGGAGAAATAGCACTAGTATTGTTTTAGGATTCGGTTTTTTAGTTTAATGAATTAGAAACATATTTATTTATTATGATACCACCCAGACAGTAAAAATTTAATTTATGAACTTCTTCATAGAATCTCTATATTAATTTTTATGTCTTCTTTCACAGGAACAGATACATTTCCCGGTATCACAAGTATCCTAGAATGTGAGCCATAATATGAGCTATTAATATATCAAGTAACAACCAATCTGGAGTTCTAGTGTGATACTCGTACTCGTACTTGGCCAAATAGACAGCCAGACATCCAAACCAAAATAATATATTTTAACCTCTACATCATCATCATAATCCTCCTGCCCTCGTCCCAATTTTATTTGTGGTCGGCGCAGCGTGTATTTTTCTTCCATACCGACATCAGTCGTCATCTAACAGCCGTCATCTCGCTAGTAACTTCCATTCTAGCCATATCATCCTTCACGCAACCCATCCATTGCTTCTTTGGCCTTCCTCTACCTCTATAGCCATCTACGTTCATACTTAATACCTTCCGTACAACATACTCTTCATTCCTCCGCATAACATGACCAAACCATGATAGCCGGTTTCCGCGTAGCTTTTCGGTTACCGGTGCCACTTTCATACTTCCTCTTATGTACTCATTCCTTACTCTATCCATTCGCGTTATACCACACATCCCTCTTAACATTCTCATCTCAGCTGCATGCAGTTGTCTTTCATACATCCCTTTTGTGGCCCAACATTCTGATCCCTACAAGACAGCAGGTCTGACCGTGGTCTTGTAGATCTTCCCCTTAAGTTTAAGGGGAATACGGGGATCGCAAATTGTCCTCGTAACTTGCCGCCATTTCATCCATCCTACATTAATTCTGGGCGTAACTGTCCGATCTATTTCGCCATCACATTGTACATGTTAACCGAGATACCGAAAGTCAGCGCACACTGGAAGAAGCGCACCGTCGAGCGCTATGGCTTCAGGACTGGAGAGACCGCCGATATCGCAGAACATGTACTCTGTCTTGGTTCTGTTGATTTTCAGGCAGGAATGTTTCTCCAGTTTCTGTTGCCAATCATCCAATCTGCTCTGGGTCTCAGGTCCATCTTCTCCAACTAGAACAATGTCGTCAGCAAATAGCATGCACCAGGGTGCCTCCTCCTGTATATCCGACGTCAGAGCATCCATTATCAACAGGAAGAGGTAAGGACTCAAAACCGACCCCTGGTGCAAGCCTACTAACACATTGAACTGGTTGCAGTTGCCAGCAGACGATCGGACATATGTAAAAGCTTGTCTGTACATTGCACGAATTAACTCTAAATACTTCCCAGGCACCCCTTTCTTCTTCATGGCCCACCACAATACTTCCCGAGGCACCCTATAATACGCTTTTTCAAGATCAATTAACACCATGTGCAGATTCTTATGAGCACGTCTGTACTTCTCGCACAATTGGCGTAGTGCAAAGGTGGCGTCCATTGTCCCTCGACCTGGCATAAACCCAAACTGATTTTGGGTAATCTCACTCTCTTCTCGCAATCTTTTCTCTATCACCTTTTCCCACACTTTCATACTATGTGACTTGAGCTTTATCCCTATGTAGTTGTTGCAATCTTGTACATCCCCTTTATTCTTGAAGATGGGTACTAATGAACTAGTGCACCAATCTTGTGGGATTACTTCTTCATGCAACAACTTATTGAAGAATAAAGTCAGTCACTTACATCCGTTACCTTTTAAAACCTTCCACGCTTCAACTGGTATATCATCTAGGCCCATGGCCTTTCCATTGTTCATTTCTCCAACTGCTTTCATTACCTCATCCATGCTAATTTTCTTACCCTTATTTACTTGTGCCTCTTGAAGCATACCATTCCAGTCATTCTCTTCATTCATAAGTTTTTCAAAATAAACCTTCCATCGTTCTTTTATTTCCTCATCCTTGCACAAAATCTTGCCTGAGCCATCTTTCACACATTTAATGTGAGTTATATCTCTCGATCGTCTTTCTCTCTCTGTCGTAATTCGGTAGAGTTCCTTTTGGTCTCTTGGACTGTCCAGTGAGTGGTACAACTTCTCTTGTGCTTGAGCCCTGGCAACTGCTACCGCCTTCTTTGCTTTTCTCTTCCATTCCTTGTAAACTTCCTTTTTTTCTTCTTTCAAACTAACATTCACATTTTAATCTCTACTTGGATTAAAAATATATTAAATTTCTAAAAAAATATACAATTTATAGATTATAATCGTATTATTAATACAGACTAGCTGGACGTGCCAGATATTGATTATAATATATTCAAATATGGAACATATCAATTTATAAATTTAAATTCAAAATAATCATTATTCAAATTCATAAACTTCACAAATGCACCGCCTGTCGGATGCCAGTAGAGAACCAACATCTTGACAAAACGTTCAATATTATGAAACAACATTGTATAAACGTGACCTCAGTCAATAAAATTGTACAGAAATTACACGAACGCCTGTTGAGTTGGAGAAACAATTATAAGTATATAATAATAATTCACCATCGCATTACTTTAGAAAACCTAAGCGTTAACTAATAGCACCCGTGCCTGAAATAATTGTTTTTATTAGACAAACTTCGTTCGGGTACCTTGATTAGGTATTATTAGGTTTACTGATATTTTATGTAGCCTATCATCTGAGCTATCAAGTTATTTCACTACATACCGATTTTCGTCAAGGTCGATCAAGCCGTTCTTGAATTATAACGCGACATATAAACAGACAGACAAACAGATAAAAGGGATAATTATTATGAAATATGTCAAGAAAAATGGAATGTACAGTAAGTCTACAGATTTATAGAGTAGTATAGAAGCCGCGGAATGTAATCCACATGCATCGAAAATCCAAAAGTCAAGCCAAATTTATAAGTTACAAATATACATTGTGTAATTTCTGGTGTTTCTTATGGTATCCACGTTAAGGGACGCGGGGAACAATCACTCACGCGGTCGCTATTACACTGAGCTACAGGCTTTTCACACGTCCGGTCCGTACCATGTCCATTCGAAGACTGACTCTGTTCATTAAAAGGCTCTCCGCTCGACAACTATCCCCTTCACCTACTGATCAAGTGAAAACTACCTTCTCTACCGGTGTATAATATATCTCTAACGGTATTGAACATACACTATATGCATTGCATCATCTTCATCTGTTAAGTTAAGGAAGTTAAGTTTCTGCGTGGTACGTGCACACACATTTATGATTGATAAGATAAAAGATTCCAAACAAATGTGTTTTTGTTTCTACCTACATATATAACAAAGCCTACCTACGCTAAAATGAACAGATTTAGCCCCGTTTTATAATGTATCAAATCATCATTATTGGCTTGTGGTTCGAATTTTTATATTTCGTTCAGGGGACATCGGTTCGAATATTGCACGTCCTTTTTTCAAAATCGAATGTAGATTTAATTATGAATTTTAAGTTAAACAAAAATTTACCATCAGGGGGCCTCTCTGCTCGTTTGTCGGCTGTTGACTTAAAAAAAAACCTGATATCTGAGACTTTTCTACAATTTGCTGAAAGATATATATGCAGTCTGTTTACTTGTATTTGATCTGTGTGACCGACTGGGCCTTCTCCTTTCATTCTAGAGGAGTCTCGCAAGTAGTCCATACACATAGACATTCTCAAAATAATCGCCAATCATAACCGAAGAAAAAACATATTTTATCTATTCCTTTAATGTGTTCCCCAGGTCGGCATTGAACCCAAAACTTCAAGGCTCAGCAGTGAAAACCACTACTTGGGTCTACAGAAGAGACATAATTATATGTTTATAAAGAATTAATTATAATAGAATTTTTAGAATTGGAACCGAATATGAAAAATTAACTTAATGCTTTTTTTACCAAATAGACTGCTATTCCAATAGGATAGTTGAAAACGGAGTAGAGAATTAAGTGACTTTACGTGATTTAATATTTTCACATCAATTGTTTTTTTACGATAAGCCGCTTCTTTGAAAATTGAAAAAATATTATAATATATTGAAATATTTAATATATTGAAAAAATAAAATTTAATTTGAGGTACAAACGAATTACAGAGGGAAACTTATCCCATCAAAGGGTTATCGCTAAGAGGATAATTTTGACCGTAGGATAATTAACGTTTTAGGAGGACTTTGGAAACACTATTTATAGAATATTTCTATTGCTCGTTGAGTTTCAATGATTATTATTAAAGTTGAAGTATACATTTTGCCACTGTAGGCGACATAGTTGCGAGTGAAAGTGAAATTTGCACGTGGAATGGAAATTGCGCGCTGTGTGTACAGTAAGTTTGAGATTAGCGTTATAAAAATAACAGAATATATGAAGTTTGTACTCGTTTATAATAATATTAAAACTTTACCTGGACTATATCTGTAAATATGCAATATTTTTTGGAAATTATAATATAGGTAGACTTTGTTATGGATGTATAGGACTAAACATGGAATTATTGTCGTCTGTCTGTCTGAACAAGTGTAACAGTTAAAACGTAAGAACAGATTTAGATTATATTTGGCATATTTAAAACTTATAATATGGTTAAAAATTTAGGACAATTAATTTCCCGGGAAATGCGCCTGTTCCCACAGAAGTTTCAAAAACGAAGTGAGGGCGAATTCCTAATTATTACATAAATACAAAATAGAAAGTGAACGACAATCTGATTCAAGCGCAGTTTCTTTACAGTTTCCTTGTCACAGATTAAGTTCATTGTCAGATCTTACTTTAACAAGAAATGACGTTCAACGCGGAGGTTATTCATTTAAATCTCGATTGAGAATAATGCATTGTTTGACAGCTGATTCAACTTCAATAATTTGCAAAGAGATAGAGATCTAATAAGAGAGATGCCTTAGATAGTAGATAATAAAATATATTAGGTAAACTTAATAAACAGTAAACTGTGAATACATCAGCAAAAACTTCAATAGTTTTTAAAATTACCAAAAAAAACATTAAATCATTTAACAATTTTTTTAATGTTTCAGGATTTAATGTCACCTTTTGATCGTCTACTCCTGCTTCATAGTTAGATTTATTTTAATGCATATTTTTTCTCTACGCCAAGGTACTTTACTTATGTACATAAGTAAATATACTTACACGTTATTTGTAGCTGAAATATGTCATTTCCTACCTCATGTAAGTTTAGGCCAATCGGTCGTCCATACTATTCTCCGTCTACGTAACTTTGCAGTAGATCGCGAATAGTTGAAATCTAACAAAATATGCGCTCATAAAAATAACTTTGAGTATACTGTAAGCAATACAATTGCCTTTTTGTACTGTCGATAATACTGAACAACAGCCGCACGCAGTTTGCTAGCCGGTGCCGGTTGCACGGTGGACTGCGCCTCGTTATCAGCGGGGTGCAGTCTGCAGCCGATCGGCTAATTAATTCCGCTGCCCCGCGGCCACGCCCCCGGGCTTCACGATCAAAACACACACATTGTAAATAAAGCTGTAATATAGAGTGATGTTTTGTAAATATAACAGTACTATCTGGTAGAGGCCGGTCTGTGATATATTTATATTTGAATCTATTTGGGTTATAGATATGTATGTAATTTGTGAAATGATTAGATACCACTTTATATGAAGGGGTTTCATTTTATAACAAACTAGCTATGCCCGCGACTTCGTCCGCGTGGAATTTAACAAAAAAGTTATTTAGTAGAAATAAAAGTAGCCTAAGTTACTCCTTATTACATCAGCTACCTGGCAGTTTAAGTCCCGTCAAAATCGGTCCAGCCGTTTCAGAGATTAGGCGGAACAAACCGACAGACAGACAGACAGACGAAATTTGTAAAAAATGTTATTTTGGTATATGTACCGTATATACATTCATATGCATGTAGTAACAAGCGGTTATTTTAATATTACAAAAAGACACTCCAATTTTATTTATTAGTATAGATAACCCCAATCAGAAATACATAGTACAATAGCGATCGTCTCTTTAACAAATACTATGAAAACATCGAAAACCAAGCGCGTCATTTATTACGTACCTATGATATGACGTCACTCAAGACTTTAATTGATGTGATCAATATAAACGGAGCTCACAGCCCAAGTGGCCACCGATGCGGACGGAGATAACACAAACTAAAGTAATTCTGAAGAAGACGAGCGGCTTTACTTAATTAATACAACACCATATCAATGACTGTTATAATAATTTACCAACTTATTTATCTGTCTCGCATCAACTTCAGTTGTCATTACTTCATGAGCGTTCTGCTAAATATACTCAAGCTTTATGCTGGAATTAAGTTCAGAAAGTAGGCACCGACAATTTAACCAGAAGCGCATAACATAAATAGGGGTGCAATAGATGGTAAAACACGATATATGAGCGTAGTTGCCAAGTTTCAACTCGTCCCGTACGTGAGTTATTATTATCATAAACTTCGGGGAACTTCGCGAAATCGAGCTTTAAGCACATTTCGTTATAATTTTTTGGTCGTGGGTAGTAAAACACGGAGGATGCTGTAAATTATTGTAATTTAAATTCTAATAAAGCCTCACTAGAGAACTATGGTAGACGTCTGTTTGTCTGAGGGTACTAATCTAAAAAAAGTACTGTGCTAATTTCTAGGTGGTTTTATAAGAAAATAAAGAAGACGGAAGTAAATAAGTCGAGAAAAGGAAACACGAAAAAGGCTTTTGCGTATAATTTATGAAGCTTTTGTATAATTTGACCGAAGTGCGGCAATAAATACGGATGAAGTCGGAAAAATTCCACAAATGTAATAGTTTTTCGTCACATAACACTGGGAAACCCGTCGCGTCGTAGTTTCAAGTTACGTTTTTAAAAAAAATCGGTCTAGGGAATACAGTACCACCACCATATTTACAAACAGTCTGACGATTTCCGTTATTCGTTAAGTCAACCGATTAAATAATTTTGTTTTATTGGAGGTGTGAGGTCGACAGCTATTTGTACACTTCTCAAACGCTCTCGATACGAAGGGCACATTTATGTCATTACCCTCTGTTTTCATTCGACACAGCAGTCGTTGCGACATGTCGACAACTTTCGGGCAACCTAAGGACAGCTCATTTTATTGGCCAATCTATTCCTTGATTCGCAATCGTGTTACGGGATTTTGTTATACGCTCCAGGTCTTCGTAACTATGAGGCAAGACACGTGCTCTACATGGACGCACTTCCGTATCAAACTACAACTTCAATGAACTATTCCGAACCTGACTCGCATGGATATACTTGAAATATATATAGAGATATTTTTCTTTTGTTGTTCAAAGTGACGGTCTTAGAATTTTTTATACTAAGGATGACGTACAGCAGGAAACACAGATAAACACACACGCTAAGTGTTTCATATTTTTAAACGCACATACTAAACCCTGAACTATGAAAATCGAGGGATTAATGCATTTCAACCGTACATCGATGTTTCATGTATGTGCTGTATACAAATCGTATCAATTCGTTCGACTGATCGTCACAAACACAACTCTTTCAACTGCAACCTGTGTTTACAGCTCGCTCGCGATGGTATCGAACGTTCGATAAGCCGTAATTACGGAGAGAACCCGCACGATAACATCTGTGTCAACGCGTGTCAGAAATGTAACCCCAGTTTGAGCGCTGGAAATAAAACCCTTCCATTTGAATGGAACGTTTTATCTAAGCCGATATATTTTTCAATCGTTCTGTCGTGCTCACGATTTTTTGGTTTCGTCACATGCAACTTAAAATTATGATAAAATATATAATTATTGATTCCTATTGGAAAATTTTAATGTACCCGTGGATAGGTATTATCATCACATATATATATATATATACTATACATATATATATATATATATATATAGATATACTGACGTGGTGGGGGTTGTCAACACTGGATTGTTAAGGGCTCTCCAACACTGCAACGTGTTAAAACATTGTAACATTCATTTTAAAATGTGAATGTCCTTTTTCTTGTGAATAAGAATGGTAGACAGGCAAATGAAGGCCGGTTTCAACTCAAGTACGAGTGATTGGATCACCTTACGCTTCGGAAGATTTGTTTTTATTTTTAATTCATTTAATTAAAAAATAATTGTACCTACATCACTTCAACTTAATTCCTGCCCAATTGTAGGCGAGTTTGTTGATAAAAAAAATAACATATACTTTTTTCCTGAATAAAATTTACACAAAACTTTTAATTAACTTCAATCATACTAGTAATCTAACCGGCAGTGGGCTAATTTGGTTACAGCGAATGAAATGCGCGCGTGAACATTGTTCATTTCGCAATGTACTCGTAAAGGAGCCTTCCCCGGAGATCGGGTGGAGGGTGAAGGGAAGGTCGGTGGAGTTGCTTCTTACTTAATAATTAGCAACCGCAGTCGGAGTGATAAATATTACTTATAGAGCAATTTCCAACAAATAAGGGTGGAAACGCGCTTTGCCATTTTAGAGATTTTTTATGGTGTAGCTTTGTAATGAAGAGTCGCGCAGAGTGAAAACTGCACGCAGAATTATCAAACCTAATTAATAGAATCGGGCAGTATTTTGAGAAGATACTTTTATGCATACTTTAGTTAGTATGCCTTAATAGGTGGATAGTGGTGGACATATCTTACTTTTAGATTATCTAATAATTTGTTATTTGATTATCTAATAAATTGTTTATAAAATTTAAATATTTTTACTTACCACTACACTTTTACCCGCTACTTCGTCCGCGTTGGTTTTAAAATTAAGTTCGGAGAGAAATGAAACATGTTGGAGTAACCAAAATAGCAATAATCTCATCTGTCATGACAATCGCGTTTTAAAGTGACATTGTATTACAATACTATTGCAACAGTTTCTGAAACCATAACCTACTATAAATGCATTTTAATAACTGCATTCATGTACACCACTCCATCTAGTGGATTTATGAAGAACTATACACACATATACCTTGCACATTTATAATATTAGTAGGAAGAATAAGCTTGATACAATAAAATTCGTCTCATTTTTATCTAACTTATAAAAATAACTTGTAAATTTTTATTTCAGTAACATTTAGGCACAAACAATGGCTCTAAACAAAGGATTGGAACGGCGAAAGTAATATCTGTTACTTTTGCTTTTATCGCGCTTTCAAAGTGAAACGCAAATTTTAAAGTACAATTCGTATTGTTACAGGATTCGGTGGCGCGGAAGTTATGGCGCCAAGTCGTTACATAAATTAACTATTGCGGCAAAACAATGCCCGAGGAATTGAAAATGTATGTAAATGTCACGGCAATAATTTTATATAGTAAGCAATACAAGCTATAATTTGTCATTTCACTTTTTTGATTTTGATCTTTCTTCCTCAAGTTCGTATCTAATCCAACTGGAATGAGTTGTGTACTATAAATATATTCAGGACTATGTATAGTTTTCTGGGAACATTCCAATAATAATGATTTTCATATAATATTTAGGATTACAACAAAGGTGTTTAATCTGAAGGATGAAACATTTTCGTGATTATTTTGCATCTCAGCCAAACTATGTATTTTTAATTCATATATCATGTAAATTTATGTCCTTTATAACTAGCCTTAAATTTCGAGTTAACACACCAAACTCTATACATGCAATATTTTTCCATAGTGTTATTTTGGAATTGCTGTGCCGGCGAATTCATCCGCCTGGATTTTAACAAAAAAGTTATTTAGCAGAAATAAAAATAGCCTAAGTTACTCCTTATTAAATCAGCTACCTGCCAGTGAAAGTCCGTCAAAATCGGTCTAGCCGTTTCAGAGATTAGCCGGAACAAAGAGACAGACAGACAGACAAAAATTGTAAAAAATGCTATTTTGGTATATGTAACGTATATAGTAAAAAGCGGTTATTTATATATTACAAACAGACACTCCAATTTTATTTATTAATATAGATAAAATAGGTTGTGACGGACGAACATACAGATTGACACGCGAGACATCCAATAAGAGTTCAGGTTTTTTATTGAATGTAGGGTACCTTAAAAACACTATAAATCTCTAATTGTTCCTAAAACTCATAGTACCCCGAGTACCGCTGGCACTAATGAGAAAACACCCACCGAACAATACCCTTGTGGTACGGATCAATCGCGGCGCGAGTGCCGACGAGTTTCGTTGATTTTAGAATAATTACCGCCCGCGCCGTGCCCCGCCGCCCCGCGACCTCCAGGCGTCGTTATTTGCGGATTATCCTTTGTTTTTCTTATATGTGTGTACAGATGCGTGTAATAAGAGCACCCGCCGCGATTAGTCGACGGCGTTGGTGGGTTTGAATGGCGTTTTATTGACGGGTTTTCTTCGAGTCCGTCAGTATTTGGTTGTTGGTGTGTTTGCGTCGATTATTTTGGTTGAGCCGTCGTTCAGTTTTTATTTTTATTTTAATAATTGACCAGCTGACGGTAAGTGGTGACTGACGTCTACAGATTTTAGTAACACCCAAGTTGGCTAATATTGTTTATGGTAAAAACAATATGTTTCATCTCACTTAAAGTATTATTACTCTAGAAGTTATAAGACTAGAAGGTGATATGCTTTTCTACGAGCATGAGGACCATCAGGTTTGTTACCAGGTGAAAAAAACCCAAATTTACTTCAATCACTGGTCCTGTTCAAATATGGCTCAAAGGATCAATAAAATAAGTGTGATTATGTATTTATGTATACGCGGTGACCGAGTGGCTGCTGTTTACGTATTTTTGAAATGAAAGCTTCTATAGGCGCGTTGGTAGGGGACAATCTTATGGGTTGGCGTCAGCAACATGCTAATGTACCGGTAACAGGTAAAACGGGGTAAATAAAAATAGCTAGGTAAATAGGGTAAAAATCGACAGCCGTATATTTGTAGGCGTATTGGGGCGGCTTAGAATACTCGCCCCAAACCCATGTTGGCAGAACAGGGTGTCGTAAGAGGCGACAGAAGCCAGCCTGCTTGGTGATAGGGCTTCGCCTATGGATTATATCATCAATATTATTATGAATTCATTAATATTATTACTGGTACTATTAATTATCTTTCCGTGAAGCCTGCTTGGCTAGCTACCCCCAC
>PDGT01000065.1:720868-733789 GCA_003671415.1 Megathymus violae | reverse complement strand
CCCCCCTCCCGCGCATTCCGGAGGGTAGGCCGTTATCTGGGCTCAAAAAAAAAAACATTTGGCTACGGGCTAAAAATGATGACGGTCGATTGAATATTACATTATAAAAAAAATTGTAAGTGACAAATGTACATCCAAGTGATATTATGAGGTTTCCATTGCTGAATAAATATTGTCTATGGATTTTAAGCACACAACATCACGTACTTACGTTTACTTGTATCTTTCAAAACAAAATAATAGCCGTACCTGGAACAAAATGATAAACTTAATTATCTTTATTAATTTTAATAGTATCAAACACAGATAAAAGATGTAATCTTAATAGATAAGGATTTATTAAAACACATTTAAACCTTCTTCTGAAAACAAATGAAGTAGAAAATGGGAAAATATCCGCTTTCCCGACTCTGTAGCCGACTCTGGTCAAGTTAAACTTGTGATTAAAAAAGTGTTTTTTGTGAGTTTGTGGGCATGCAGAGCTTAATCTTCGGAAACACGTTACCTATTTGAAAAATTCATTCACAATTTGAAAGGTGCATTGTTCCAGATTGATATTGGCATCACCACGTATACATAATTGTGAAACTCGAACGAACATAGGACAGGCCTCACGGCGGAGGAGTAGCGGTAACACCGTCTTCTATTTTGTTCATTTGGCGGTGTACTATAGAGTGTTGCACATAAATAAATGTAATGACCATGTTAGCTAGCTCAGTAAGCAGTGACCGAGCCTGACGAACACATGATCCTAGGTTTAGTTCTCAGTTTCGGGTCCCGGTCTCGGCAAATATTTATCTGACAAATACATTTGTAAACAAATCATGTTTTATATATATATATATATATATATTAAACTCCATGCCATCCGCAACAAATCCAATCATATCGCAGGTTCGTGTTAAAAATAAAAATAAAAGCAATATTGTTCCGAACTTTCCGAGAACACTAGCGTGTACCCAGCTAGGGACGAACATTTGCGGAGCCGGTCAAAAGTATCGATTTTATAGAGCTCATATTAAACCCCGAGGGCTCGCACACGGTGATAACGGTCTGGCGACTTTAAAGTCCACATAAGTGTATTTCAAAGTGGAACAAAAATAAACCGGCGGCCATTACAAGTTACGGAGATATGAACGGGCAAACACTAGCTCGTAGACAGTCCTCTGTGAGCGGGACTTAATTAAAATATAACCACAGGTTAAATGCTACCAGAGACATACTCGTATATGATAAAACGCATACAATTTCGCTGTCGCAAGCATTTCAGTGTTTATATTTGAAAAAAATATTGCTATATTAAGATAAATAAAATAACATTTGATGTTTTTTTACATAACATAATTAATAACAATGAATTTTCGCAAAGTAACGCCGGATACTATCAACTATACAAAACATAATTAAATGCTTGACAACAATCCAACCTGGATATGTGGTGCACCCGGATGGTAAGTGGTGATGAAGTCTAAGATGGTGAACGCACTAATTTATAATAGCCTATTCACTCTCCTCTTGAAGACTCCCACATAGTATGTAGCCGGGAACAACGACGCGGGCAGGTTATTCCAGTCCTTTGCAGTGCTCAGTGGATAGCTGCGGTACGTCGAGTTGTCCGGTGGATGAACGATGATGGGGGAATTAATTGGAACAATAAACTGATGGTCCAAAACGGAACCAAATTAAAAAACAACGAGACAGTCGCCTAACGCTTACGTATAGACAGGGCAATGTAAAATTGTTTTATAATATGTGATGCAACCGACTGCATATCATCCGCCCATTTAAATGTAAGAAAAGGTAAAATTCTCTGATGGTTTACAATGATACGTGGGAGCATCCAAAAATAAATATTACTCTGTTGTATCCATACTCTGTGCTTCCCTACGCCACATTATTATTGCAGGAAAGCAAACACACTCACACACATGATTAGCGTGTATAAAGTCCGATTCACATAATATACACTTTCGGAAGTAACTCAGTACGGCATTATTTTTACTTGTGAGTGTCAAATTTTATGAATTCAATAGAATACATTTACATATAAAATATAAGTTTACATAAATTTTAAAAATGCTAATTTTTAACTATCTCTCAATGTCTGAATTAAAATACTATTTATTACAATTATTATATGATTGTACAACACTGTGCAAACCAAAGTTGAAGGCAGGAAACAATCAAAGTATACAACTTCCAAAAAAATATTACAATTGAAAATACACAACAGGAGTTGTATTTTGACACTCTTCGAAAGCTTAATGACGTTTAATGAAATCTAATGATTTTAATCGTATAATTCGTCGCAGTTCACCTACGTTATTTATGACAGTTTTGTCATTGAAATGTCAAATGTACTCGTGTTGTAGTACGTTATTACTTTATGGCTAAAACTAGCTTTTACTGTGATTTCGCTCGTAAAACCGTAACGGACAGAAGATTAGTATAACATGAATATATCAACATGAAAATATCTAAAAACCAATCTTTTCGAAACTGATTGTAGAAGTGAAAAATGTAATATTCAACTTATTTATTTTTTAAATTCATATATACATATTTAGACGAAATAAAAAGCATAAATATATGTATTTCTTTCAGCAATATTTAGCACAGACTATATTTTTAAGCCCTCAGAAGGTACATAATTTCGAATGATGGACTCTACAGTATAATTCGCATCCATAGAATGAAAGGGACTTAACTCAAAAATAGCAATTTATGGGAAATGACGAAGAAAGTTTTCAAAAATGGTCTTGAGTAAATTTAAAGAGACTGATGTATGAGGTTTTCCCTTTCTCACTCATAATTCGGGCTCTTTTTCACCGTAGGGTTTTAGAGTAGGCTTTTTTAAGAAAATCTATAGTAAAATCTGGAATTTCAGGAATTGAGTTGAGTCACTTTCATTTTAAGGGTGCGATATGGTATAGTCATTACTGTCCATATGAACTATTTCTCAGATATTACCGCATGTGTAAACCGGCTTATCCTCGGGGATTGGCATTAAGCGCAATGTACACATTCCGATTTAGAAAAAAAAATATCAAAAGATGGTTCATATTATGTAAGTCATATATAAATTATGTCGGACGTCATAGAAAGGTGGTGACCCTGCCTGCCGAGCGGGGGATCCCGGGTTCGATTCCCGGCCGGGGCAGACATTTATGTGACAAATAAATGTTTGTTCTCGGGTCATGGGTGTTGATAATGTCATATTTGTCTATTCATTTGTCATTATATGTCTAGTGCGGGAGTGTGACTGTGTAAACGTTAAAAAAAACAAGAGTCATATTTAACTATTAAGGGTATTCATCAATGCCACTGTTTAAAATTGAAATGTAAAACATCATTTATAATATTAGCTCCATCGCCTTTTTTATCTATAGTTCGCAAACTGCAGTTTGATTCATAACACCGCTCCACCAATCCACGCCAAAAATTCTACTACCTACCAAAGTCTACACAAAGGAGCACAGGTAACTCGAATGGATCTACTGTACCGCTTCGGTCTCGCTCGATATCAGTACCGTAGCGTTAGGTGAGCCGAGTCTAAGCAACTTGTATTGATAGCCAATTATCGCGATTTCCCTGATTTATCAAATGCATGTCACTACCAAATTGTGCATAGATGTTGTTTGAGATAATTTATTTAATGAAGTAACTACAACGACAGAGGTCTGGAGCGTGTTCCATTACGTTGCAGTAGGTGTGATTGATCAAGAGGTTTTTTTTGACAAACGAGCAGACGAGCCACCTGATGGTAAATGGTCACCGTTGCCCGTGGACATCAGCAAGATCAGAGGTATCACTGATGCGTTGTCGGCCAGGAAATTAGAAGAAGGTAAGAAAGAAAGTACTGGCTCTCGGGCAGGCTTTACGTAAAAATCATAATACCAGTAATAACATTAATGACTTAATAATAATACTGATTATATAATCCTTACACAAAGGTCTACCACCGAGCAGGCTGGCTTCTATCGCCTCTTACGATACATTTTTCTACCAGGATGGGAATGGAGTGAGTATTCTAGGCCGTTTAGTGTAAGGCCGTTTAAGGTTTTGTAGTTATCCAAAAGCCGTCAATGTCAACCGATGGTTAAGATACACGATGGAAAAGATACATGCCCTTTTCCTTGTCTCGGATATCACTATCTTCATTTATACTTTTGAGGAAAATTTGAAAACCTGTACAACAAACATACAGGATTTTTTATTACGGTTTTTTAAATTCATCTCCAATTTATTAGAATTCAATGGACACTTGTGTTATAAGAATGTCATAAGAAATTAAAAAAGCCCTAACAATTATGAAGGTGGTAATTTTTTAGGATCATAGTTCCATATACTATTAGAACAAGTAACTTATTCAATACAGACCCTTTTGCACTAGACTAAAGAAATGTTAATATGGTTGAAATAACGTAAAAAAATTCTGTAATAAATAAAAATCTTGAAGTTTCCAGTATTTTAACTACTTCATAAGTTTATGTAGATGTCAATGGGCATAAACATTTATGATTATTAGTTTTTGAGCGAACTTTGTATGGGAGGTGAGCGAGTCCTTAAGAATTAAAGTTTTGAGAACGAAAGATAGTAAACGTTTCGATGCTCTCATGTAGCAATGACAATAAATAAATATATTTCTAATTTGGGAACCTGCAAAACCCGACAGCTAAAAGAATAATGGCACCAAGTCGAAAATTATAAAGTACGTGATTAAAAATTAGTAAGTTGATAAACTTTCAACACTATCGCATTAAAAACTTACAGCAAAAACTTTTTGACACACAATCATCAACAGATAACTGACTATTATAGCCTTGTTGGCATTACCTATATACATATAGCATAGTTATTATTCAACAACTATTCCATATCCAACCATGTCAGTGTAAACATAGACGACACAAGTTTCAGATCATCTCAGATCTTGATTCTTAGTAATGTGTAGTAAGTAATTAGAACCGTGATGTTTCCTATGATATTTCCGAAGACACGAGTCTCGCACGAACTGAAGCAATGGTACAATTTCAGGAACACGTGAGCTGTTCTACATATTTACAAACAAAGGCTAATACTTTTCAAGCAACCGCTTTCAATCTGTAAAGTTGTTTATCCAAAACTCTGCACTCCATCTTGCTCCACTCCAGTAACCCTTCTCGATGGTTAATAACGTTACGAGCTCACCGGCCTTGGCGCAATCTCCATATGAATATTAAAAACAAACAGCGGCGATTTATTAGCTTTAAGTTACCCAGAGGTTTGAACGTCGATCTTAACCACCAGAGACCAGAGTTTAAGTCCTGAACCATCTCTATTTTTTCTGATTTGTGCGCGTATTTGAAATTCACTATCATTTTCTTAGGTTAAAGAAAACAACGTAAGAAACCTTGATGTCCCAAGTTTAGTACAGTTTGAGGCAGCGCATACCTAAATCTTTGTTAGGCGTGGAAGGCATCACGCAGTTATTAATTCTAAATTTCGTCCAGACTGCCAGGACTCCCTGATGATGTAAAAGCATTAAATATTATTTGTAGACTCTGATAAACCGATGATTTTCTATTTTCAGTCATATCGATTCAATAATATCGTTGTGAAGTATATACCTGTTATTGTAATATGGAGTTTACCAGGTCAGTATCGGTGTTACAGAAGCAATGACCTGAGGTTGGATTCCAAGTGAGTGTTATGGATCTTGAGCAGATATTTATCCGATCATCTACGCTACGTAACTCCAAACTTCTTATGCCACACAGATGTTTATTTTTAATATTAACAGCCAACAAATGAGCAAATGGGCCACGTGATAATGAACGGTTACTGCCGCCCATTTACATCCACAAATCAAAGGCATCACCGACACTTTGCTGGCCTGACTTTATTACTGTAACGTAAACACTGAATCGTTTCACAGTTGTTCGGAAAGGAGTTTGATGCAGGTAAAAATTTTACCATGCAAATTTCTAGCAGTAAAGAAAAAGAAATCCCAAAATAGACACATTAAACTAATTGGTTTGCAGTTTTATCTATGAACCAATGGCTCGCATCAACAGTGCTCCTCGTGATCGTGACACAGCCCACTGACTGCGAACGAGCTTTTTAAACATTCTTTTTTCTTTCCACATGGTCCTTCGAGCCGGACCCTTTCAACTCATAATCAATTTCATTTCATCAGAAGATCTAACGCATAGGTTTTCGCATGAACGAGCGGACGTGACCCGTGTTACTATGTATATAATCTTGAAATGTAATGCATTATTAGAGCATGAGATCGATATATAAAAATAACTCGTTCAATTTTGATATAATAGCGAATCACATGCTTAATATGAAGGATTCCTTTTATCATGAGAGAATACTGGGCCTTCGTGCTCTGTAGTAACGCAATTACATTGACATTTCTTGCTATTGAATAGATTTGGCGACAACCGAGTAATATGTACATAGGTATAAAATCCCATCCGCCGTACAGAATCCTAAAAATCGGACGATTCAATTCCGGATTTTGTCCCACAGTCTAATGATAGTCCAACCACTGACCCAAAAATTCTCTCTCTATTACAAGTTCCTCACTCGCATACGTACATCAGAGCCGCGTCGAATTTCGCATTTTCCTGGAAAAACGGCGAGCTTCACATTTTTGAACGGAAAACTGGACATAAGCGCTCTCCAGACGGCCTTTAAAACGAATGCGGAAATGCTATTTTTGGTAAAATCATATTCGTAGTTGCCAACGCGCTGCAACGCGCAATTTTCTATAAAAAGTTTGGAATATAAAAATATGTTCGTGCCTAATATATATTTTCGTTAAAAAGTAGTGTAGTAGGTTCTACAATTTTTTTTATTTGGTGAGAAAGTTGAGATCCGGCAATAATTTAGACAATAATTTGGAGGTTTCACAAATGATTATAATTTTTTAATTATTTACCTGCTTAAATGTGCAAAGGATACCCCTACTAAAGGCCCGTGTACAAATATAGGACGTCTAAAACTTGTTGAGATAATTTTATTATAGCAAACGTGTCTGTCAGCTAGTTTTGAACAGTATGGGCACCCGTCACTAATCCAAACGAAGCTTCGTAGAGAATACTGCTTAAAGAACGAGGAGGCCATCGCGAACTGCTCTTACCGTTGGAGGTCGCTAGACTTCGTATCATCCATTACGTCAATAATCAACAGAGGAACAGACATACCGTTTCATGCTAAGTCATCACTGTCACTTATGTACGGCCACCAAAATCATTAACAAGAACCATAACCAAGCGTTGCTGGCAGAGACGAAAGCCAGGGACGATTATTACTGGCTCTCCAGCACTGGTTCCGAAATGCGTATAAGACACTATTTTTATATATTTCTAGACGCAGAGTCGTAACTACCCATAAGGGTAAAAATACTAACATAACACACGAGTACCATCGGGATGAAACTGAGTAATACAGAGCCTTGCGACCTCCAACAGCAGCGACCGTTTTGCATAGCAAGCTACCTAACACGTTAAGATCACTCGTAGGCATAGACAAAATTCACACATACAGACGCACGCACACACTCTATTAAGTTGTAGCATAGGTTTTTATTGTTTCATATCTCGGATTGGTCGAACTATACGGTAAATCGGTTTGCACAGAATATCAGTGCGATGTTCCACCACCACGGTGAATGCCGACTGCGACCCCGAGCTAATTATAACATTTGAGTTTGTATTACCTGCAGTAAGCATTTAATGAAATATTTTTTCTTTGTTTCTTCCAGTCCATAGCCTTGTCCGTTGTTCAACAAGGTGCACCACGAGCACGATAGATTGGCTCAATCTCATTGATGGACGGAACGCCTCACAGCCCATTGCACTAAACTAAATTAATTGTATTTCTACGAATATGTATTTAGTTCAGTAAAAAAACAATTTAAACAACATCTTTCATCTGAAACTGAACAATGTAGTTGAAACTTTCGCGAGCGTAATGTTGTGGATTTGCTATTATACGAGTACGCGGGCGCCGTGTTCCCGTACGAAAAACTTTTAGAGAACCGTTGCTAACAGCACTCCGGCCAACTTTACGTTGTCAGTTACTAACTAGTATTCCCGTGTGTTTCAGTTTTACTATCATTGTACACAAATATGAAAACTGCTCGTATTTACGGGATTCAGGGAATTAAAGTCCGGATTTAGGGACCCATTACTTTTTTATGTCCATTGCCGACAAACGAGCATATCGGCAACCTGATCATATTTGACCATCACCGGCCATGGAAATTTGACAAAAACACATTACGATAGGAAAGTTATTAAAAAAAAAACAGATTGAGTACTAATAATGATATATAGAGTAATATAATAATTATATACATTAATAATTATATATATTATAATATAGAGTTAAAATAACATAAAAAGTTCAAGTTTCTTAAAGTCAGTTTAGGTTATTGGCATTCGAACATAGGATAAATATTACAATACAATAAATTTAAATTACAATCTTAAATGTGGTAAATTCAAAGAATTTCTAATACAAATCAAATATTCCTTTGTTCTATATAGAAATCAATTCAGTTAAAACTAATATAAGCTTTGGTACTAGACATGACCAAAAATATTATCGTAACTTTAAATATATTGCGCAAACTTCTCTCAAGGGATATTTCTGTCCTATACTAAAAATATCCTTAAATACCTCGGGACATGAGTTACGCAGACGCGAATATAAATTCTGAATCGGAAATTGAATTAGATTTTTTTCAAACAACACACCCCAGCATGCCTCAACTGACGGGCGCGGAGCCGTATGATGTCCCAAAGGGATTCGCGTGTAATTCGGGAAAGTCCGACCGAGCGATAGTTAGAATTACATTGTGCATCTGTCAAATGCAATTGATTTATGTGCAGGCGTCGGGGATTTGGACGATTGGAATTTTAATGTCTTCATTGTCTAAGGCGCTGCACGAACGTGCCGGCCTAAATCCGTAACTTGTCCATTTTTCAACGAAATTGATCATATAGAGTTACGGTCGAATTAAGAAATATTATGGTGAGTATCCAAGCAAGTAAAGGACCTTAACATGCACGAATGCCTTCGGAATTAAACTGTGTTGTACGGAGCCCAACGACTTCCAAAACGACGATTCAGGCGCCATTGATTCCCAACATATCTCCACTCACACACACAACCTCACATGGACGCAGTTGCTTCATACCGGCTACAAAACTTGGAAACAGGTACCTCTTAACAAATTTAACACCATAAAAACCTTGGAACATAATATACGATATTATTATATAATTGCATAGAACAAAACACTCACATTGAACAACTCGAGAGTTTACATTTAATCTGTCTTATTAAGGCCTACTGCGCCCGGAAATCGAACTCTGAACCCTTCGTCCGACGGACAAGGAAAAATATATTCGACAAATACATAGATAACTTTCTCCCTTTTAACTTCGTTTAAAATAGAATTCCAGGGATTCGTACCTAATATCGCCGCACGGTAATATGAACCTTTTGAAAAATATTCAAAAATTAAAAAAGAAAACCTCAATCTACGTCCACATCATTCAAACTTCCCCCAATGCGAGTATCAGCCATCAATTGTTCGGCACACTCGACGCAACGGTCCTACTGAGAACATTCAACAAATTAACGTACAACGTTTCAATGGCCCTTAGGTCTTTTAAGAATAGTAATCGCTTCCCGAATAGCTAAATTAAATTTTAATTCGGACTCAATCGAATTTAGACCTTAGCTCAAAACATTCTAGATGTTTTATCTAGTTCGTTGACACGTGAGCCTGTGCAAGTGCAGCCCGGGAGGGGGCCGGTTGAGGAGAGGGGAGCTCGGCGGTCGCCCAGGATACGAGCTCGGCCCGGGCTGAGCGCTGTCGGGGTGTAAACATCCCTTTACAAACTCGACGCCACACAAATCAAATGAAAATCTACTTTAATACTCCCACCCAAAGCTCAAAGTCACATTGAATTCGCATCAGTAATATGAATTAGCGACCTATACGGCGATATGGCTATAAAAGGAAGCTTACTGAGCATGCAATGCATTTCCTTGTTCCTTATTCCGTACGCATAAAGGCTATTCTTGTTTTCCTCGCTGGATAACAGGTGATTTGACTACACCAAAAAGCACCTTATTTATATGGCGTTAAGGTAGCTCCTATTTCGAAAGTTCTATTCCCTGCAAGACCGCTTTTCAAACACTAATTCGGTTATTTTTAAGTACTCCTTTTTAACTGCACTGCAAAATATGTTTTGTACGAACGTAATAGAGTTTATTTTTACTTATTCGGTCGGGCAGGGGGAATATGGAACCCCATTCATAATCATGGAGACATCGAACGCTCAGGTGTTTAGGTTTCAGATTTATATTATTTTGTGTCTCCGTCGTAATCTATTACATTATTTATACGCAATTTTTGCAAGTAATACGTGAGTACGTTGGGGTGTTTTTCGTCCTCCTACTAAAAAGCAATATATTGAGAGAAACGAAATATATTTTCAGTATTAAATACTTATAGCTTCTAGCGCTGGATTATATGTAACAAAACTTACATTGTACTTTTATGTCCCCTTATCAATTGGTCAACGATATTAAACTTCAACAATCATATTTTTTTACAGACTAGCTCGTTTGCTTCTTGATATCTTTGTAGCAGTCGGTCTATGTGATAAAACTGGTTCAATTCTCGGCCGAAGCAGGCAATAATGTGACAGATTGAGAATAAAGCATCTCGGATGGCAAGCACGCACTTTACTATCAAAGGCTTCTTTTTCTATTACAAAAACCGATATGGCAAATACAAGTGGAGATGCAAGTGGCGAGGTTTGACTACAACGGACCCCAATATTTCCAGAGGAGCAAAGATTCATGAGTTTGATTACCGACTGGGGCAGATAAAAATCTGTCTCGTCACGTAATTGTATGACTGATAAATTCTCTATTCTCGCCGTGGATCACAGATGCCTGTGATGTCTCATTTGCGTATGACAGTGCCATTCGCAATACAGGGATTCCTTGTGCGGGGGTGTGGCTTTTTGGAACTATATTTATTTATTTCAGTTCGAGTTTTAAAATGTTTTGTCATATAATAATTAAGGTTTGAGTTAAAGCAATTTGGATCGCGAAACACGGCAACGGGGTTCATGTTGGCTATTTCTGTAAGCTAAAGAATTAGCCAAACGGCCATGTATTCCACCTGGTTTAAAGCATGCAACCTATATTCATGATGTTATGGTCATCTATGCATAAATAGTAAATCTAGATATGAATAACGAATTATCTTTTTTGCGATTAAATTTCCTGCTCTGTCCGTTAATCAATTTTTTATGTCGTTTGGTAGCTAATAACGAGCTATTGTGATTTTTTTTAGAAACACTGTCTTATTATAACGATTGTGGTCAAATTTCTACCACAAATCGAATACTAGCTTACAACAAGTCAGCTTTTACGACACACCATAGCACGCTCGTCCGCGATGCTGCCGGTCGCGGGATCGCGTGTTCCAGCGTTCTAGATTCGGATCCCGTCTCAGGCGGAAACTTCACTGTTTATCTAGTTTAAATTTAACCTGCTCGTTATGACTATCTGTGAAACCTGTGACACGTAAAAGTATGCGTCTTTTTATTTTTTGTCTCTCTACAATATTAATATGACAATTAAAAAACGAAGAATAACAAAGATTGCACAGAACATTTATAATTTAGCTTTTATTTATTACTAGTAAACTGCTCTCGCGTCACTTCAGAAAAACTATCTTACGCTTAGAAATAACATGTGAATTGTTTTAGGACCGGGTTTTTCATGTTCTGTAAATTATAAATACATATATTAATTTATAACTTTCTTATTTACGGACGGATTAGAATGAGGCAAACTGGAAATATTAAGTGACGCTTACTGCAATACATTTGTGAGAACCGTTATGAAATCGGATAAGCCGTTTCTAAGATTAGCGCGAACAAACACACAGACAAACAAACAAAAATTGTAACAAATATTGTTTTGGGTTATACTGCGTTAATAAAGGCCCCTAATAGTAGTTTTTCTTATATATCCTTCATGTACAGAAAGCTTTCAGTTACAATTTTATTATAAGTATAGATGTAATACCTCCATAACACTAACATACTCAATGATTAAAACAAGATTTTGAAAATAACAGTGAAATAAATATAAAACCGGAGCCCATAACTCTGCATCTCGCCTTTTTCATAATTATAACGAGGCGAACTGTAAAGTACTCGTTTAATTACAGCCGAGCGCAAATTATATAATGAATTCGCAAGGAACTAGCGAGAGCCACCGGGGCTCACCGGGGCTTACTTTCATTACAACATTACATTAGTACGAGTAGATTTCCGTTTCGTGCAAAAACGAGAAACATTTTTAACTTAACGCTGTAAAAGTTAAAAACTGTTAATATAACTTTCGGGAAGTTATTCGATTCGAATCGATTTTTGAAAGATGTCATCGAATTTTCGATTTTTGATTGCTGCTTAAAATCTTTACTATTTTGATCTAAAATATGAACTTAATGGTTTAATTTGTTATCTACCTACAGACAACGGACGGTAACCAATTTTACTTAGTGGTTTAAATGTTAGCTTTCCGTTACGAGGGCCATGGTTCGGATGAATCAAAGATCTTTATTTCTTCGATATCAGTGCATGTTTGAAAATAATTATCATATAATTTTGTGAAGAATCTGCACTAGCACAGATCTCACCTTTTCTCATTTTAAGAGCCCAGAATAGCTACAGCATAATTGTTCCGACCGTCCCTCTTGTAATGATGACTTCGGATCTACTTAAAAAGACTTTGTCTCCGATCAACATTACTTGTACTTGTTTTGTATTTTCCAATTTATAATTTAATGTATATATATATATATATATATATATATATATATATATA
>PDGT01000065.1:676854-720854 GCA_003671415.1 Megathymus violae | reverse complement strand
TTTTCAATATGAAACATATACATTTATTTATGAGTACGTTCCAACGCGAGCGCTTTTTAATGCCCATAGTTTCTGTATTAAGGGTCCATGTTAATTCCCGATATTACTGCGAGCGTCAAACGCAGAGATTGGCAGTCCAGAGTAAGGGAATATGCGAACACGAGTAACTATCTCCACGTTGACGCTTTTTAAAGCGCCGAGCGCGTCCTTTGCCTCAGTTGCGCTTGCTTTAGCGAGCGGCGAGCACGTGCGTTAAAATATTATATCGCCGTTATTCTAATATCGTAACTCATCCGACATGCCATCATGGAAGCTGAAAGACTGATAGAGGAAATCGAAGCTAGACCTGGTCTTTTCGATAAAAGCTTACCCGAGTATGCCAATAAAAAAATCAAAGACTCGTTATGGATGGACGTTACAAGGACGCTCGTTGAAGAATGGGACGACATGAGCGAGGTCGAAAGAAACGTACAATGTAAGTATGTTTATTTAATAGCTATAAAACTAACAGAGTAAGTTAAGTGCAGTCGAAAATTAGATTTGTAATAGATATTTCGCACGTACTTGCTTGACAACAGGCGCATACCGCCCCGCCCGCACCGTCAGCGGCGGTTACCGGCGACGACAGGGGCTATCTCTGTCTAACAGAGACCGAGCGACAGAGAGAGTGATATATTAAACGCGTGACGCTTTTAATATCACGTTGTTAAAGCCGCCAAGTGCAACCGCATGCGTTTTAATACAACATCAACTTGTATCGTATCGCATGTCAGATAGTCTGCGTTGATACAAAACGTACTAACTGACTTCAGGTACTACAATCGCAACGCGATAGTATCGATGTAGACCTACCTACACGTTTTTAGTACGATTTTTTAATGTGACTAGCCCGTTTTTAGTACGATTTTTAATGTAATTTGTCGTGTTTGCCGCAGATTAGCCGCCTGATGGTAAGTGGTCACTGTCGTCCATGGACATCAGTAACACCAAAGGCATCACTGAAGTGTTGCCGACCGAAAAGGCAAACGGAGGCATTTATATTACTGGATCTCCCCGCATTATTACTGGCTCTGCGACACTTCGATCAAAACACTTATGAAATATTCACGGTCGGTTTTAGAGAGTGGTAGCTAGCCGGGCGGCTATAATACCCTACCTCCATGCAAGTAACATTGGGAATAAACTGGATATTACAGAGCTTTCAAATCAAGAAGGAACTTGGCGCTATAGCCTTGTCCATTGTTCATGAAGATACACGACAGGAGTCCCTTACATCCCACCTTACTGGATGCGGGTACTCACAAAGTATGTTTAATTATGGTCATGACCTGTGCAATTATATCGGAATTTCGGGACAAAATATACTATATAAAGCAGAAATATATAAAGCATATACATTATTTCCGTAAACTTTAATTATATTAAGCTGATATTTTGGTCCTACAGCTTGTATGTACTAAATACCTTGCAATTAAATGGAAAATTCGTTGACCGCGCTTTGGATTGGGCGCAATCAGAATATATTTAGTGGTTTGAAAGTAGTGTCTAGGTTCGAATCATGGTCGCATTTTTGGAAGTTTAAAGTTATACAGTTATACATGCGGAAGGCTGCGTTTTGGAGCGTTCACTATGCTATTCTCAAAGCTGTATGAAGTCGTGTCAGTCGGCACTTGGCCAGGACGGTGGACTATGGCTTTAACGCTCGTTTAACACTTGATTGCAGCAATGAGGTAGTTATGCGCTATGATAATGTACCTAACCTAACCTCATCGGATTATAAAAATCCCACATAAATAAATTCAGTTTAAAATAATAATAGATAACTCCAGCTGTTACTAATCCTACAATATACTAGACTCGAGTAAAGGAATGCTTATATGGGCTATGACCTCAGTGTATAAATGTAATTTTCTTTCACGTAAATGACTTCCTCTGTCAGGAATTAAACCTACAACCGCTTGATCTAAAAGCATTTTCACTAAAAAAAAGCTACTGGGTCGTTGTAATGTGAATATTAAGTGTGTTTAATTGTTTAGTATTTCTAGATTATACGCCATATTCATCAATGAAAAGAATTATACCCTAATAATGTTATCTGTGTGTGCCATATATACAGCTATGGAAGATAGGATATAGTATAACTGAGAATTACGGCGTAGATATGACAATGTTGTTTGGGACGAAAAATGAAGGAGCATTTTTGTTTCAGGTAAAGAAGTTCAACTTAAATGGAAACATATTAGAGATAATTTCCGAAGGGAGCTGCAAGCACAGAAAAAAGTAAATCAAGGTGCCAAGAAGAAAAGAAAATATAAATATTTTGACCAAATGTTGTTTCTCATACCGTACGTGAATGACGGAAATATTATCGGAAATTGCAACACGACTGATAGCATTACTGAGAGTATTGATTTAGATCCGAAACAAGAACACCGAACATTAGTAGATGTAGATGTTGATTCTCCGCCCAGTATGAACAGACCTCCACCAAGAAATACCTATACACGTACTAAATGTATGTCGAACTCCTTTACTCCAAACGGTGTCAAACCACGCAGAAAGAAAAAGCAAACAACATTCGAAGAGGAAATATTAAAAAGTTTGAAAAGCAGAGACAGCTTAGACACAGACGAAGACAGAACATTTTGTCTCTCTTTAGTTTCATCAATGAAAAAGATGAGCGACACTACAAAACTTAATGCCAAAATAGATATATTAAAAATAATTCGTCAATATACAGTTTCGCAAGTTGATGATAAACCCACTCAGCTTGTTCAAGAATTGTAACAAGAAAAGGAATCAACAATCAATGAGACATAGCTAAGATTACAACAGACTTGCATCCTTCCAATTTAATTATAATTGTAAATTATCTAGAGATGAATAGCAAAAAGTAAAAGAAATGTTCCTATTTATTACAGCAACACAGATAGTTGAGGCTCATAACAACCCTAACGGATAATTATAATAGAATATTAATAATAACGCCAATAATGGAAATGTCAGCTAAACTGGTTAAGGTCTTATTTATTTCAAACACGTTATAATACCTGGACAGTTTAAAAATAATTTCTGTCAACCCCATTTTGGCATGGCGTGCCTTTGCCACGCACACGAGTTTCCATTTTATCTGATCTCATATGAATTCCTGATAAGCAAACCGATATTAATGTAATATATATAACAAAAGTGTGTAAATTACTAAAGTATATATAATAAAGTTAGTAAAATTTTAAAGTTATATTTCTCCATCTTCAACTTCTATATCTTCTAACAAAAATGGCGCATATACGAGTACCTACCAGTGCATCCATGTAAATTTTTATTCAAGCTTTTGCATAAGCTAGAAGCAAGAGAAATAATACTATACTAATACTGTTTTAGATTGATCTATTGTGCTCACCATTAAGACGATTTTTTTTGGGGATTAATTCATCCAATGAAAAACGCTACGCTCGCATAAATGGAGCATACCTTTATGTAATTTGATGTAACGCTGGTATAACCGTTTCATTAATAACATTAACTGTAATATGAATTAATTGCTCTTTGGCACTCTTATGATAAATTATTTTACATCTCTCATGCGTAACCTAATTTAAATTCCCAAATTTACATTTCACACCCCACTCGAATTACCCGACGCAAATTGCTTCCCTGATTAACTCACGAACGTGGAAATTAAAGAAAAAGTCGCATCAGAACAACGCGGCATTAAGACTTTAATATTACTTGTTGCTAGCCGCAAAAATATAGAAGCGCTGTTAATCTTTTACGATGAACAAAATGGCGCAGAGAGGTAGAAAACGTAAAAACTTTTCTATTAATGAAACAATCGATTTTATGTCTTATTTTTATACACATAAAGTCGGCAATGTTAATGTGGGTGCGATGTTTTTGGAACTTTATGAGATTCCCTCCGTATAGCCTTTAATAGTTCGTCTGGGGTTTTCCTCGTTACTTGGACTCGTAAAACGGAGTCCGTAGGTTTCATATGTACACCACTCCACTGTACACTGTACTTTTTGTCCATTGTATACTAAAATAGTTGAATATAATTTGTTTGTTTTTTTTTTTAATTTTGTAGTAAGTTTCTCAGAATAGGTGTAAAATCTGTTTTGTTTGGCGTAGCATTTCATGTACAGCTCTTAATGCTCAGTTGATAAAAAATTTGCTTACATTAGCACTACTCAGACCTTGCAGTACAAATTAATTAACAAATTGCAATTCAATGTTAACAATCACAGATAAATAACCAATTTCGGCAATTTTAAACATAATATGACAATTAGATACTTACAATGTTTTATAAAATACATATTGATATCAAATTAAATTATATTATTTTATTCATAGGAATTATCATGAAATCCGAGTTTTGGAGGACACGTTAAGCCACCTGTACCCGTTGTTATCGTTAGATAACAGACGTCATAACATATTGATATCCTCTGGAATGGAATGGACCATCGTCATTCTGTTTATTTTCTATTTCTACTTTTTCTAAATTACGCAAAGATGCATCATTATAAAGCCGACGACAGAAGAAATTCCCACACCCATCTTTTAAAACAGCTATGTACATTGTTTGCGAGTTAATTGTCCTGATTTGAATACAACTGATTACGGCGCGAATTAATTCCAAGCATTTTTGTCATTGATTCACAGTGACATATAATCCTTAATTTGCATAGCAATACCTTGTTACATTAAGGTCCCCAAAAGAGAATTTCTTTCGTTCCCAAATCGTGATTTGACTACGTGCGCGTATAAATCTCGCGGACGTTTCGACTGTCTGACCAATTGCCTTCATTTGTCACAATGTCCGCTCGCTGTATCGGTGTTGCTGCGCTCATGGCGGAGCTTATTACGTCCTGTTATAGTTTTGAGCACGTTCATAAATCACTACAACTTGCTTGACATCAATAAATTAGTGAATTTTATAATGAATATTTAAATAGTGATTTTTTTTCCAAAAATATCACTCGTAGACGTTGAAAGAAGAAAGAAAAATGTTTATACAACTTTCACAACCGCAACAAGCCCAAAAAAATAAAATAAATAAAACACATCTGAAAAAGTGCAAACATAATAAAGTAAAATGAAAAAAGGAAATCAAAATTAAAAGTAACAAAAAGTAAATCAAAAACCTCAAACAATTTTTTTTCCGCTGCAGCAAACAATGAAAAAGGATCGGACAGGGATTGCCGTGGCATTGCAGCGCTGATTTTGAGTCGGACTCTGTAGGATACCCTGGACGGCAGCTCGTACACTGCAAACTTGTGTTTTTATACTTTTATGAACCATTTATTAAATAATCATACATACAACTGAGGCTCCTAGAAGAATGAATAAAATAATAAGAAAATAACATGGATGCATACGCTAAGATCTTATCACTTCAGAACCATGTTTTACGTTAGTATAATGCATAAAATTATATTAAATAAAATAAACATGTAATTTATACATATAATAAAATTCTAACTGATAGCTTTCTGTACATGAAGGATATATAAGAAAAACTATTATTATGAGCCTTTATTATCGCAATAGAACCTAAAAAAATTGTTGTCTGTTTGTCACAACCCCCAGCACTGGGGAAACGACCCGAGATGGATGAGAGTCCAACTTCGTTTTTCTAGCTCAGACCTGAGTCTCATCGCGAGTTCGCATCATACACTTATAATAAGTGATCCATGGATAAATTTTGTATTTTATTAGGACGTTTTCCGAAGGAGCATAAACATCAATAGTATTGAATGTAGTGTTTGTGAACGCTGCGACAATTTTGTCTACATCTTGTAATGATTTTAAAAAACTCCAATACTTGTCAAATATATACAAAATGTATAGTAGATATCAATCTGCCCTAACTGTATTACCATAACCCATTTTGGTTGAAATTGCGTAATCCCTATGATCAGCCACAACATATGTCACCTGTATGTCAGAATAAACGACACCAAGTGAAACTGTCACTGTTTTCCGCGAAGTATGTCGGGACTTTTACGAATTGTGTAAGATTGCTACATTTTAATATTCGCACTACAGCTATTTATGTAACACATCTAGGTATATTAAAATGACCGACTGGGATAGTGTGGTCGTACCTTGCCAAGGAACCTATCGATTCACTTAATACGTCAAGGAACACTTGTAAATTTAACCAAGGAGGCATCATCGTATCGATGCCATACCAGTTATCGGATATTACCCGCTTACTATGATGTTCAGCCACATTTGTTCCATTGACGAACATATACGATGATTAAGAGTTTTTTATTTTAATAGCCGACAAACGAGCAGACGAGTCACGTGATGGTAAATTGTAACCGTCGCCCATGGACATCAGCAAAATCAAAGGTATCACTGATTCGTTGTCGGCCAGGAAATGGGAAGAAGATAAGAAAGAAAATTTGCACCGATATACGTTATTTTATGAAAAAACATACCTCTGCACCATGGGAACGTAAATTATAATCTATCGGAATATGATGAAGGCGGTAGATAACCTGGAAGTAACCTGGAGGCTCCCGCCTCCTCATCTTTTCGATGCCACGTCTTTTTAAGAATCTTGACACCCGAATGGCACATCATAGCTACTAAAAATTATTCGTGCATGGAGGCGCGCAAGGTAGGGCTAAGTATGCCAAACCTCAGATTTTTAATCTTATCAATTTTGTCAGGTTGATCATTGATTTTTATAAATTCATATTAAAATATAAAAATCCGAAATAATAAAACGTTGCAAGCTTTAAACTAATTATTGTACGCATTTGTCACGATGTCCGCTCTATTGGCCACACTACGCCTATGGCATTGCTTATTACATACCGCTGACAGAGGTATGAGTATATATATCTATAAATCACTACTTAATACTGATAAAATTAAACTACATTAAAACTTACACATTGCTTGATTTTTATATTGATCTCAAAGGTGTGTGATCTTTTGTTAATAAGCATTCGGTTCAATATACGGAGCTTCTGATGGGTAAATACTGTATAATGTTAACAGATGAGTAGCAATAGGTCAGATATTTGTTATGATGATGACCATTTTAGTAATAACAGAAATCGCAGTGATCTGAAATAGTCTTTTGAACTCTCATCTCATATAGCGTGGCTCTGAATCCCACGTCGATAGTCTTATACAACCGTCGTGCGTAAAGACCATGAATAAGTATTCTTAAGCCTTTTTTGTGTTTCCCTTTTTCTTTGGATCTTCGAGCTAATTTTTTAGGCAGCGATAAGAGGGGTCAGGTATAACGGAGCTCACGCAGGGGTGTTTTATTACGTTCAGTTTTTATTACCTCGAGTGTCGAGATGTGGTTTTCGAAACATTTTTACCTTACATTACGAATACATTTATCGGGCATTTTTACTAAAAAATATAGTATGCAGTTTGTGAATATCATTTTCCCATAAGTCGTGGCTAGAAGTTATGCAGTGATCAATACAGGGCATAGACATTCAAAGGCACTTACAAATTAATAAATGTTAGTAATTCGCTCTCACATTGCATCAGAAAACCCTTTGCGTTTGCAAGTAACATTCGAAACAATTATTCATTTACATATATCAGGCTTTAATAAATTTCATGTTTGCCCCATTTTACTTTACTTTTACCATTTTACTTCTGTGAATAACAAATTTATTCAAAGTGAAAACTTTATTTATTACCCCCTTAACAGAATTTCCATACTAACTTTTAGTTCGTTTTCCGCAGGAACAGATTCATTACCCAAGATAAAAAGTATCCTCGATTATGGCTCATATTTTCGCCGATATAGACTCGAATTTTCCAAAAATATCTAATTTACCAATAGATTAGGCCCTGTTAAAGTTTTATTAATAGTATAGACTACTGAAATGACAACTGATCAATTAAATCTTTTAGATTTTACTGTCTCATAATTATAGTTAATATTTTCATTTTCACAAATATTCTTCATAAGTAAGACGCGTAATTTACCACGCTGCTTCAGAACAGAATTTAATGGCTAACTTGTTTATAAGAACTTATTATGACATCCCGAAGTTTAGTAGTTGTTACCTAAACAAGAAACTGTTTGCTTAAGATGCCTACCGAAGGACATCAATTGGTACTCATGAAGTTTTACCGCTATCGGTCAGCTAACTCAGCATCAATCTATACAACTACCGACCGGACCCGAACTCGCCCGAGTTTTCCCAAGGTCATCCAACTTTAGCATCAACTACAATCGATGCGAGCTATTACCACAGACCGTAATGAGCTCATTTCTATTATAGTTTTAAGATTGTTAAGTAGTCACCATCGCCTATAAATATGCGGAACCCCAGAACCCTATGTCATACCACACCGGGAAAAATTCATTCATATACAGCGTGTACGGTTTGAGACGAGCTCCCGAAACACTGACAGAATTTTTCCGGGATTTTGTCGTTCTGTGTATTAGAAATACATATATTAATTCATACCTTTTTTATTTATGAACGGATTTCAATGAAACGAACTATAAGTATTAAGCGATGCTTACTGCAATACATTAGTGAAAACCAGAACGGAATCGGTTAAGCCTTTTCTGAGATTAGCGCGAGCAAACGCAAAGACAAACAGACAAAAATTCTAACAACTATTGTTTTGGGTTCTATTGCGTTAATAAAAGACCCTAATAATATTTTTACTCATATATCATTCATGTACAGAAATCGATCAGTTAGAATTTTATTATATGTATAGATATTTCCACGTCTACCCATGAAAAAGGCACCAGGCTAAGTCTGATGTTTGGTACAATCACTTTAGCTTTGTTCCTAGTATTAATATTGTGAACATTACTCTTTTTCGGAAAACTGACAGAGTATCTTTTAAAGTACATAATATTAAAATATATTAAGATGCAACAGTTAATATATCGATTTCTTTAAAGATATCTCGAAGGGAATCTCTAGGCCTGAGGTTGTAAATGGTGCGTAATATAAAAATCGACTTAATATCTGCAGCTGAGTCCCACAAAAACAGACCAAAAGACATCACACTGTGAAAGTAGCTAAAATGAACTTTTTTTAACAGCGTACGCAGCAGAGCTAAGCTTTCCTGCCAAGGTTTCAATATAAGTACTGCATTGTAATCGTGAGTAATTTCTTAGCCTCCTTCTTCCGTAAGGGGGCCGCGTCAGATGAAGGTTTAGAGCCCTATGGCCAAAACTAACCCCGGGTGCTGTTTAGTGGGTAGGCCTCTAGGTTTTCCGGGAGTCCCACATAACCAGCGCAGCCGGCTACGCTGGTATGCATGTGCATTCAACACCCCCCTCCCGCGCATCTCCGGAGGGTAGCCCTTTTCTCCTTGTCTGGGCGCAAAAAAGTGAGAAATTCCAACAAATGTAGTAGAAATCAGTAATTAAAGCACTTCCTTATTTATAACAATATGATTTGGCACTTGTCTTACATTTGGTAACGCAAATGTAATACATTTAGTTTTTTGGCGTTTAACATAAGGTGTTGCATGTAAGTAAAGTAAGTAATACAGTGTTACACTTGCAAAATAGTAATAAAATTGGTACAGTATTTTTGCGATTATAGTGTTTAGACCATAGAGTTAATATGATAGTAATAGAGGAACACAGTGTGCGAGTGAGATTTCGAGCTTTACGGAAAATCCTACTTGCGAGAAAGAGATGCATGAAAATTTACCGCAGGACTGTTTTCAAACTATTTATTCTCGATTAATCTCCTGTCAAAAAATTTCTATTTGTTATTTTATTAGTTTCACTTCAATCTTTCTATATTTTATCAGACTAAAAATAGTAAACATAATGTGTCGTGTTCAGTATTAAATTGTAAGGTTACTTATAACAATAACCCAAACAAAAAGGCAATACACAGGTAAATACTGATAGAGCAATACTACTTTCACGATGCTTATTTCCATAAAAGTTGATCTTAAAATTATATATATTAAGATTAATAATACGTATACAAATTGGATCTTTATTACATTTTAAGGAGTATGTATATATTAAAAAAAACATTTTGTTTTCTGTTGCTTGGCAGTCGAAAATGTTTTCTAAGTTCTCTGTTTCTAAGAACTACTCTGTAGATATTTATGAACTGTGGCTGTAACTTGATGTGTCATGGTTGTTATTTTTTTATTATATTTTATTTTTAATAATATTCTGATGTAAGAAATAACTGATAACTAATAAACCTAAACAAAATTGATTTCGTGTAATATTTATGAAATCTAATGCAGTGACGTAATTTATTTTAGAAACTAAATTTAAAATATCAATTTCAAGTTAAGAATTGACCCTTTAACGACTCATATGCCATTTATGGACAATTGAATGGGCAATGACCTACTAAAATGAGAATACTTTTACCAACATAAAATACACGAAGGAGGCATTGCTGTGAACGTGAGCGGGTGAGTGTCTCGAGAATTATAAACTTCGTTGTCGGAGACGAACAATGCGTGTTGTGTGCTGTGGACTTTGGCGGGTGTGTGTTTGTTCGGAGATAGGCAGGTCTTAGGAGTTTCGAACAACTGTGCACAGCGCGAGGAACTAGCGATGAGAAGGTACTTAAAACAATTCAGACTGGCTTTTATATTCGACTTTACCAGGGAATATGATTTTAAACTTATATCATTGCCGACATAAGTAAATATTATTATATTTTTTCTAAAAATAATCACGATATTATATTTTTCTTTAAAATATATAATTATGTAATCTAAAAATATGTTATGTTTATTTTTTTTCTTATAATAGGTCAATGATTAATTAAAATCATATTTCAACCTAAGAGTTCTCCATAATGTTTTCCAATAGTCAAGCAATCCACACATTGGCCAAAGTGGCCGTATTGAGGCGGCCTAGAATACTCCCCCCAATCCCATGCTGGCAGAGCACGGTGTCGTAAGAGGCGACAGAGGCCAGCCTGCTTGGTGGTAGGGCTTCGCGTAAGGATTATATTATCAGTATTATTGTTAAGTCATTAATATTATTACTGGTATTATTATCTTTCCGTGAAGCCTGCCTGGCTAGCTACCACCCTCCTGCTTGAGTCGGCCGCCAAACGACTCATCGTGTTCCGGCTGGGGGCTCGAGAGCCAGTACATTCATACTTACCTTCTTCTCATTTCCTGGCCGACAACTCATAATTGATACCTTTGGTCTTGTTGATGTCAATGGGCGGCGGTGACCACATAACATCAGGTGGCTCGTCTGCTGTTTGTCGGCTATTAACATAAAAAAACTGTCGCTTTGACTCCTCTCATTGTGAGAGGAGATCCAAGCCGAGCATTGGAACAATTATGGGTTGTGATGAAGAATTATGATGATGATGATACTTCTTAGAGGTAGAAATATGAGTAAGCCACTGTGAGTTAGGTGGCTATTGCAATACAAATTTATCTATGAGGAACTAAATTTGAATATAACTGACATGCTATTTGGAAATAAGTCGAATTCGAATCGGACTCACTTGAGAAAAGGTTCCGTACCGTAATCGTATCCAGGAGTATTTTTTGTTATTTGCGTAAGTTTTAAATTTAGGTATTTTTTATATACAGTTTTTCTGTCAACATAGTATAGATCTATATTTAGGTATTTTATATGTGAAACTCAATATTTATAATAATTATAAATATATATAAAGATATTTAATAAATGACAATACCCAATTTTCGTTTATTCTTTTGTAGGTTCCTATTTCTGTGAAACAGTGCATTTTTAAAGCAAGATAAGCGCACGAAAATGGGACAGACCGTAATAATACACGATAAAACAATGTATTTCATTTTGTTAGGAATAAAAAAACAGACACGGGAATGATCCCTTCGAGGTATAATACCTACTTTATACTAAAAAGCTAAATTTTTGGTATATCGGTGGCAGGAGCTCGGTGCTTGACATGGTCCCTTGACATCCGACACCACAACGAAACCCATTAAAAACGCAATTTTAAATCGCATTATTCGATTAATCCTAAGCTTACTCTCATAAAAACAAATATTGGATAGCAAATCTGAGTGCCCCCGCATCGAACCCACTACCCGTGACGGTAATTGAAATGACAGCACACCTAATCACAAAGGGAAGCACGCCCCGTTGAGTAAATATGTTGACACGTGACAAAATTGTGTACGGGCGCAACAATGAAACATCTGTTCAAATTAAATATATGAGTGCTGTAAAAGCAAGTAGGTAATATGTGTATTTGCAAGTGGATCATTTTTCGTTTCGATGTGTAAATGACGTTCATTTTAAATTTTTATTTTGCGATATAATAGTGGTACCTGAAGAGTGAGACAGTGGTAATTATAGAGAGAGAGAGAGAGATAAAATTTTTATAGATGCAATAATCGTTGACTTCGCTTGTGATTGTGTGATTTCTGACGAACTGAACCGATCTAGATCATATTAATACAATATATTTACTTTATTACACAACACTATTAATATTCGCAGAAGCGTCGCTTAAAAATAATTGCAATTTTAAAATATGTCTTAATAATTCAATTAAAGGAAAGTAGTACTTCAAGCGTCTTTGCCTTTAAACTTTCGACTTTCATTAGTCGTAATTTGTCATTGTGTAGCAACAACGCATCTTTGGTCGACACAATTTCGTCTGGGGCGGAAATGAAACATCTGTCAAAATAGACTGTACTATGCTATGAGGGAACATTGAGTTAATTCCCAAGCAAATCATTTACCTACTAATATGAATGACATGCATATGGTTTTGGAATATTACCAACGCATCTCGAGGGTGTTTTTCATATTATAACTGTTAAAAATAAGGACAATTCTAACTGGATGAAATAAGATAACTAATTTATTTGGACCAAAGGCTCCTACGCGCACACCGTCGTACTAGATTTCCTTGTGTTGTCGGTGACATCAACATCCACAAAAATGATATAACAAACATCCATGACTCCAGAACAAACATTTACCTGCCACATGAATGTCTCACCCGGCCGGGAATTGAATCTGGGAGCTTTCACACGATAGGCAGGGTCATTACCAATTGGGTTACGAGGTTGCCTTAATTTGGACATAATTCATATTCTATGAATGTACCACTGTGGTACCTCGTACAGTACTTTGTAAATTATTAGCAACACATCAGACCGATATTGTCTCTCGTTTTGAGAAGGGCAGCAGTCGGTAAAACGGTTCGCCAAAAATGCTTTGAGTTTTGAAATATATATCAGTACGCGGTTACGCGGCCAGTGAGTTCGACAGGTCAATCACCACGATTAAACTCATGTATCGTGACCACCCCTAGTATATAAAAATAATTACTGCAACTTGTTAGTAGAACTAAATCTAAGCGTTCTTCGCGATACAAAACTTGTCCCAATTTAATAATGTACATTGGATTTTTCCGTCAATTAGATCCAAACCATTAAGTTGGTACACGATCTACTTACTTTGCATCGGACGTAAAGCGCAAAATGTTAAAAAACGTGTCCTGTCACGCTGCGATCAATCGTCACATCCTCCGGCGGAGGGGATCGACGTCGATGTTGGTACCAAATATGGCGGTTGTCAACCTTTCGGAGATTATTCGGGAGTATCAAAATTAAAAATAAAGATTGGATATATGACCTAATGATTATGCAACGCGCAGTATTATACATTATATGAAATTATTATACACCCCTATCTAACACAGAATAAAGATGTTATGGATAAGAAATTTCGGATCTGGATATGGATAAGGATATATGAATGATATACCGGTTACATTTACGGTTACGGATATAAAACTATTTCGGATTATTCCATTGTTTCGGATAATTTCGGTTACGGACATTAGATGATTTACGACTTGGAAAAAACTGGACTTTGTTTCTAGGTATAATGTGGTATTATAATCACAGAAAAAACAATAGCTTTAAAATTAAATAAGAAAAATTGTCTGAAGTGAGAGAGACGCCGCTAATGTATCGGCTCGGCCAGCGTAAATATGTCATAACGTGTTTAATTTAGACCCTGCCCCTACCCGAAATTATTCAAACTTTATTTACCGGCCTCGGTTACGGTTCCGGATATATATTATATTTTTCAACAAACGTAAAATAGGAAAAAAATATACTCATGAAACACATACATTTTTTACGTAACGGAATATTATTATTGTAAGGAAAGGTCCATGCGTAACTGTTTTTTGCTTAAACATTTCATAACGTCTTCCCTTCGAAAATTATTACATTGGACGACGCTATAACCCACTTGGCCCTGCCTGCCGAATTATGGGCACGACATTCGGAGTGATTATGTATATTAACTGATAAACATTGTTCTAGGTTAACTATCCGTCAGTGATATCTTGACTGATGTGTACCACACCTGGTCAATTAACTTTAGTGTGTTGGTGTGAGCGTTCAATAAGTTTTTTTTTTTTTTATTTTGTTGTATTTTTCCTAAGCTGATAATAATAATAATAATAAAATAATAAACGTTTACACACTCACACCCCCGCACTAGGATACCCTGTGTTGCGGGTGGCATGCACATACACAATTATCACATCACAAACACCCATGACCCGAGAACAAACATTTATCTGTCACATAAATATCCGCCCCGGCCGGGAATCGAACCCGGGACCCCACGCTCGGCAGGCAGGGTCACTACCAACTGGGCTATGAATGTAATTAAAAGTAGATGTTTTATATTTCCCATTTAATATAACGAGCAGTCAAGATCCGAATACGACCATTCATCTTTCACTGTACCACATATTCCGGTCAGGAATCAAATTCGGAACCCGCCCGCAGGCGGTTCCACTACGAACAGAGCTACAGGGTGGTCCATGAAAAATATATTTTCAATAAAAAAAGATTTTCTCCTACAAAGAGAACACGAAGAAAATTCACATGTCGGCCAACTTTGTACAGTGCGCAAATAATTTACATACTTTTACGGAAAAGTAAAAAGACGTAAAGTTGAACAGTACTTATATTCAACTTATGAAGTAAAAGCTTTTTTTTTGATTCCTAAAGCTGTGTTCGTACCATTGGTGTAATCAAATTTTATTTCGGTGATGTCCTTTATGTTGCAGATGCATTACGCCACGTGCGCATAATGGCGTCAGTCATATGCATTATTTAAATAAATAAAACATTTGTGATACCATCACCGCACACATTTTTAACTGTCACTGAAAAATGACACTTTCTGAGGCAGACGTATCAATCTACGTCACCATTACGCAACGTAATCACGTGCAATCAACTTACAAAATCAGTTGGACAAATCAATATAGAGCTGTAATCGTGGAGTGTTTGTGTTGCATTAAAGATTCTCCGTCGGCAATAATGAATGAGGCACGCGACTGCGGCCGTCGCGTGAATTTCAACCGGACGGAACTTTGCCTTTAAATTAAGCAGCTTTTTAAAACTCTTCGTTATGAAAACGTTCTCAACTCGATGTTTTTTTGTTTGCCCTGGAATTAGGAGGGCATTTTTTTTTTATGTTAATAGCCGACGAATCCGATGAGTAAGTGGTCACCGTCGCCCATGGACATCAGCAAGACGAAAGGTATCACTGATACGTTGTCGGTCAGGAAATGAGAAGAAGGTAAGTATGAATGTACTGGCTCTCGAGCCCCCAGCCGGAACACAACGAATCGTTTGGCGGCCGTCTCAAGCAGGAGGGTGGTAGCCAGGCAGGCTTCATGGAAAGATAATAATACCAGTGCTAATATTAATGACTTAATAATGATATTGATAATATACTCCTTACGCGAAGCCCTTCCACCGAGAAGGCTGGCTTTTGTCACCTGTTCCGCCAGTATGGGATTGGGGTGAATATTCTATGCCGCCCCAATGCGGCCAAAACTGATATTATTAACATAGGGTTTTTTTTTGTATTGTGGCTTTCATTCATGCTAGTATATCGCTTCTAATATAGGTTATAGGTAATAATATAGGTATATAATTTAGGTTTCTTCGCTTGATTGTTTTAATACACATACGTCATACAATACAAAATATTATCCATAACCGATTTTTAATATTTTTACTTGGCAAAGAAAGAGACCGTGACGTGACTCCATTAAATGATTACCATCTTATTTATTATTAGATTGTCACGCCTCATTTAATAGCCATGCTCCGATTGTTCCATCTTCGAAATTTGTATTCAAGGAACATGGAAAAATCGATAGTTTGATTCGAGTACAAGGCGACCGTGATTACTTTTATCTTACAGTGAATGTCGCGTTTAGTTATATATATTATATACAGTTGGTTTACGTAAGTAGGTATGTAAATCATGAATCCGGGATAAGTACGTCTTCGAACTCGTGTTTCAGTTTATTAACACTTCGTTATCTTAAAGAAAATGTTTAACACAACATAATATTTTTTTTATTGGTTCACTAAACTGGACATACAAAAACTAAACTTGTTTCTTTTTTTTCACTGTTTAGTCCTTCTTGAAGTGCACACTACATACTTTAGAGACACAATTTTAATAAATAAGCAAAAATTATGTATTCAAAATAATAAAATAAAAATCTGAAGAGAACAAAACAAAAAACAAGAAAAGAGCAACTTAAACATACAACTATTGCGGATAATATAATGTACATGCAAATTATATATATTTTATTTATTAATTTTCTCGAATTAAAGTTTAAGAAATTTTAATGACGTTTGATTCCACAAATTGACACATCAAAGATATATCTATGTCGTTACAATTTTGTTATACGCTGAACACTTCGATAAAAAGAGGAATATTGTCCATAATTTGTTCAACGGGTGGGGGGATTTAACGTCACTCTGTTTCGGAGACGGCTATTTGGACGTGGGGCGGTTATATTTATTTTATGTATCAGATCTGAACTGTCTATTCTCACCAATCAATTTGTGCAAATACACAATATCAGCAGTATTTCGCCTATAAAGTGAAAACATTTTAAAGGGGGCAATTCCAGCGTCGTAAGACGACAGAAATTATTTGAGTAGAAAAGATGATAAAGAAATTGTTTTTGAAGCCTTTCCAGTCGGAAGCGATGCACCGCGTTCGACGGGTTCCAGACTGGGCTACAGTATTTAGCGATTTTACGTTGCAATTAAAGTTTGTAATTGGAATTTCATACTCTCTGAAGAATTTGGTTTGTCGTAATACGAAACCAACCAGACCTGATCCATTTTTCACAACTGTATCGATGTACCCTCGATAATCCAGCTTTGAATCCACGATGACGCCAAGATCACGTATACTAGAAACTTCACAAATATTTAGGAGGGTCACTACTAAGTAGGCTACATGGTTGTCTAAAAATTTAATATCTGACTCGATGGGATTTTATTTCAAATTCAGTTGCCAAATTACACCCGTATAGGAAGTACAAGGAAGCCAGTTAACAAATATAATGTACATTTTAGAAAATTTGTCCATTCACACTTGGCCGATATACCTACTATGTGCGTATGAAAGCCTTTCTGTCTTATTTCTTATTTTTTAAGGAGAACTGAATTGTAGAAGCTGTAGTTCAAATTTCGGAATTTAGCCAGAAATGCAAGGTGTCACGAACACACACACTAACGTATAAAAATACTTCCGGGGCGCATGAATTTCATACTTTCCATTTCATTCCTGAGCGTAGGTATGTACTCATATATCTGCATCTGTGCATATATTATATCAAATAATGTATAAATATTTATATGTGTTTTGTGTATCTGTGTTAGATTATTACACTTCTTCACCCTGTGATGGATCTCTATGAAAGTTGGCACATAAACGTATAGAACGTTTTCATGCTACTCACTTTTTTATAGCTTTGTTGAATAAAAATAAAAATCGTGAATACCCAAAACAGTTTCAATGTGTTATGTGCGCAATGACATTTTTAAATCAAACATAAGATACTGTGACCGTTCTGAGCAGTGTTTATATATAAGAAAAACAGAATGTCAATTTAAAAAGCAATAACATACCGTTAACTAAATATTTTAGCATCGAATTGCCTGAAGGCATGCCCGGGAGCGGAGTGAAGCACAAAGGAGGTTCTACTCAAAGTTTTAAGGCTTTCACGCTGGTAAACACAACTTCCACTTAATTGAGGAGCTGGTCGGACTGCTTGCTACTAACTAATATAATTTGTACACAAGCGAAAGTTGTCGGAGAGATAGGGAAAGTACACGTTTGATTCAAATCACAAAAGATGCATTTCATTTGAGATCTTGGACACTGTAAAACTCATTTATGTACAATTACCTATTAAAATTAACTATTACTATTCTTTAACATATAAGTTTTTAGATGTTAAAATTCATAAATTGCTTAATTTAAATAATTATGCTTATATTAAATAAGTGATAGATAAAACACGCCTCAATAATTCACTAAACAATAAAAATTTCAGTTACCACTTCAGACAAATCTCGAAGGCTTTATCATTGAAGACTTCCAATAACCATCTCCTGACTTTAAGATCAGATCGATGGTGGTATTTATGAGTTAAAAAATAAAATTTGTCACACAAAGTACAAAATTTGTGCGCTACGAACCAAATAAATTTGTTCTTATTGATCTGAATCAGGAGTTGATTGATTGTGACAATTTCACCATTGTATTGTCGCAATGTGAATTCATTATTATTCGTTAAGAACTAAATAAGACAAAACTATGAGATGAAACATTTGTACAAACAAACAATCTTTAGATTTACTGCAGGGAATACATTTTCAGTGGTGGCGCACTGAGGAAAATTATACCGTTGTGGACAAAGGCAATAATATGGTAATGATCTCACTACCAGTCCAAAGAAAATAAAAATATAGTTTCGAGTAGAATAAGAGAATATGCTTCATAGTATCGATATCTGGATCTTTGAAAGTGGTGGCTCGCAGGTATTAACGTTGTGAACCTTATGCCTTTGTTTTTAAAACATTCATATATTCGTGTATTTTATTACAAGTCATTTCTGTGGAGTTAGATTTGATGAGGAAATAAACATATATAAACAAACATAATGTCCTTTGTAATGATAATTAAAAACAATGCAATTTATACGCCATCGTTTATGATTTTAACGGTGATCGCACTGATTAATTATCTGAACTATTTTTTTTACGTAAAATAAGTTAATGTTAGACAACAATCCCACCTGATGATAAGTGGTGATGAAAACTCTAAGGGAGTCGCCAGCCCTGAGGTTGTAAATGGCGCGTACTGTTATATAAGAAGCGCCTATTGTGTGTCATGAATATTGGAAGCAAATAACGGATTTTACTTCTTCTTAATTCCGCAAACTTGTGGGTTCAGAATGTGTTCACTCGCACAGTCCAAGATTAATAAGCATTTGGGGACACCACAAGCGTGTTGAATAAAAGTATGCACCTTTCGAAAATCGAACCCATTGCCCTTCGTTCGAGAGACATGGTCAACAATTGGACTGTGGGGTCATCATCAGTATCGTCAGAGAGAAAACTAATTCGACAAAGTGCTCTGTCAAAACGCACAAATGTACAACGCAAAAGCTAGAAACCGAATATTTGATAAAACATGATTCTCTTCTAAAGTGAGACCGTCTACATTAAAGAGGAGATGGGTGCTTTTTGATTCCCTCGTATTCATCTTTTTTGACACGTAATTGATACATGTGAAATAGCAACATTTTCAATTCCAAACGTACTCAGAACATTACAGATGAAAAATTCGGTGCTCATCCGAAAAAGTGGAAACGTCGCGGTGGAACCTAAAAGAAAGATATTCATAACGAAGCGAGCATTTTCGCGGAACGAAATTCGGACAGCATGAATGGAACTACGAAAGGGAAGATTTAATTATTGCATGCCACAAATCAGCAGTCAAAAAAGTGAATGGAAATTTTATTTTTGAAATTGGTGTTCTGTAAAAGTTTTTCAGTATTAAAGTACTTCATGACTTCATGACCGAATCCCTACCGAGCAGTCCCGGAAAAAGAAGCGGCAAGAAAGTCCCAAGGAGGATATTACACACAGTAACAGGGAAAACTTATTTACTGCTTATACACCGCATTAGAAATGAAGAGTTGTATTAGACTTATGTACTTAATGTCGAAAGTAAATTAAATATGGGTGATAATTAATTTTATCAGATGTCATAGAAAACGGTTTCGCTAGCATTAATACAAAGGCAATAGTTCGGGCCTGTTGGGTGATTACCGAGACGAGTAATTGTATTTGGATTTAAATTCACATTGTTAATATAGGAATGCTCGGTTATATTTACCAATTACATATTGAATGAAACTCTAATTTCTCTAAGTTATGGTAAAAATGTAAAAATATTAAAATTAAAAAAAAGTAAAAATATTAAACTTAGATGCACAACTTGCAGTGCAGTGCACAACAACGAAAAACCGAGACAAAAAGTCATGGGATCAACAAAGCGACGTGCATTTGGGAGAAATAACGAAATTGCGATGGTATGAATACTTAATGCTCATGGGGGCTTATAGGGGATTAATTTCGCGCGGTGAATACCCGCCGCGGTCCCAACGGAGCTGATGAAACCGCGGCGCGTATTACGTACGTCGACGGATTAGTGCTACTCATTATTACCTTATATTCAGTGGCATGGAAGTAGCTAACGCGCATGTGGCTCGTCTGGTCTTGTGTGGCCAATGCTATTCGTGGCCTTTGCCAATTTTAAATAGTATTATCTATATATATAAAAATGTATGTTTGTCTGTATGTCCTTTATAGAATCGTAAACTATGCATTTGATCATGTGATGATCTTCAGCACAGTTGTTGTGCACGAGCACACGAAGGTTTCTGAGTTGGTACGACCAATTTTCGACAGATGGCGCCATTGTCATTCCAATGAATTTCCTATATTGCCGTGAACTCAAAATGAATTGAATATTTCTGTAATGTCTTTCCTTCAAATTTATTTTAGTTGGTAGCATAGCAACGCGCGCAGGGTACAGCTAGTCAAAGATAAATAAATAACGACCAAGGCTATTAGCGATTGAGCTAATATCTAGTATATTAAATCGTGTGCAGTGTGCAGATGGTGTGATACGTGTTCCCTGGTCTCTAATGGAGTTCTAAGAAAAGCTAGTGTATAAATACATTACATAGTACACATATACATATCACACGTACATAACAACTACCCTTATATACATAATGATAATATGTCACGTGATAACTTTGAATCTCCTCCCTCTTGCTTGAGTCAGCCGCCAAACGACTCGTCGTGTTCCGGCTGGGGGCTTGAGAGCCAGTACTTTCTTTCTAAGCTTCTTCTCATTTCCTGGCCGACAACGAATCAGTGATACCATTGGTCTTATTGATGTCCATGGGCGAGGGTGACCACTTACCATCAGGTGGCTCGTCTGCTCGTTTGTCGGCTATTAACATAAAAAAAAATTAAAGCCGTGACTGGACGTCGTCAGCTTTTCCGCCGACATTACTGGCGACCACCGAAGTTCTTACTCACTGACAATAATTACGTCTTTTTGCTAGGGTTATCACATAACACGGAATGATATAAAAAAAAATCTATATTTTACAATTCCAGTGCGCTTTACAAAATCCGCCTCAATCATCGGATTGACTCTGTGTAGTCTCCGCGTCTGACTGCATGAATGCGTTCGTAAGGTAGTGATTGAATAGCATAGAAAATCGTCAAGCCCACCTGCCATGGTTCTCTATCGCGACACGTAGTAAAACCTATCGAACCCCATAACGTTCGGAGGCGCGCTACCTGGTGATCGATTGTTATTGCCGATCGCGACTTCAAGGGGATTTCTTCCTCGGATGGAGAATGTTAAGAATCACATTAAACGTCAGTCGGGTAATAAGGACGAAATGAAAGGAAAATAGGACTTTTATGAGCCGTTTAAGGAAGAACACAATAAGCAACTCGGGGGTGTTGTACTTACCGACTGGAAATGTTCGTGGGAGGGGTGCTTTTAATGTCATCATTTATTTTAAAGGCCACCACGTGACTCGTATGCCCGTTTGTTGGCTGTTCGCAAAGAAAAAAGAGAATAACTAGGAATGTTTAGGTATATGGCGAAAACGTGAAAAATTTATAAAACACCTGACAAAACAAGTAAGCTATGTTCCGAGTGTATTAAACATTTGTGAACGGGACGATGCCAAAATTTTACGGAGGGCTGAGGGCGGATAAAAATGTGCATAGACAATTCTTTAGAAAATTTTAGTTGAATTACAAACACAGGTAAGAAGTGTATCTACACATACATATAATAAAATATTTAGTCGTTTTCTGTACGTGCAGGATATATGAGAAAATTACTATCATTGGCCTTTATTAACGCAATCGAACCCAAAACAATAGTTGTTAGAATTTTTGTCTCATTTCCTCTGCGTTCGTTCGCGTAAATCTAAGAAACGGCTTAACCGATTTCGTTATGGTTTTCACTAATGTATTGCAGTAAGCATCGCTTAATATTTAAAGTTCGTTTCATTGCAATTTGTCCATAAATAAATAAAAAATATTTATTAATATATTTTGTATTCACAGAACGAGAAAATTCCCAGTCCTAAAACAAAGCAGGTGTTATTTCTAAGTGTAAGGCAGAGTTTTTCTCAAGCGAAGCAAGGGCGGTTTGCTAGTACATAACATATTAAAATAATATGACACACATAAATTGTAGCCAGACCGTCAAAACTTCACCTGTCTGTGACTTAGACTGTCACACACAATTTTCTCCGAGTGTACTGCGAAATACAATTGTAATTTGATACACATGGGGTTCGGTGACCAAATCAAGGACGTAGACTTACGTAAACTAATTAAGGTCTTGGGATTAAATATAGGAGAGGGGGGCCCTTAGTAATGATATTCGAATTGCGTGATCAAATGAAAGTCTCCTTGTAAGGTTAAAAACACATTCACAATTTAAAATTAATTTTAATAAATGCACAAGAATTTACTGTACCCTCATTGCTTTGAAACTGCTCAGTCTCAAAAATTTGAAAAACTAAACGGAAAATGTACGACCTACCCGGATCAAATTAAAACCGGGAAAATATATCCACAAACTTCAAAACTTTAATTTAAATAAGGAACGAAAATATATAAATTAAGAATGCAGTTTACATTTACGACACGGAATCTTATCTCAAGCGGATGAAACTCGACTGGTTTTTGCGTTTTAACTACTAAACTCTAGAGACGGAGACAAAAATATTCATATGAAATACTTTACTTATAAAATAATCTCTATCTAATACTTATATAATAATATCTCTGGCATTCAGCTCTCAGTATCCAACAAAACTATCACTAGAGAAAATGTAATATCTCAGAAAAAAATTCCTTTGAACTCGATTATGTTTAACGGAACTTTTTTTACACACCTGCCAACAAAAGACCACTTTTCCTCGCGTATTCCTTTACAGATTTGTAATAAGCTTACGGTCAAATGGAAAATAATCTCTACGCTGCTTGAATTAAGTGTTAAAATTTTGTGGGTCGTTCGCAAGATAAATTGGTTGAGCCTGATGTATTAACGGAGGGAGACATCACACAGATCGATCCTGTATATCGGAGTGTACAGGTATGTACAAAAGTTTTTATGTACAACCAGCTGTTACATTATATACTTGTGAATATTGGAGTCTGGAATCTCTGGTTCGATTGCAGGCTGGAGAAGATGTCACAATCTCAGATCGTCGATTAGCGAGATATCATATGTGTACGTTCGTAACACTTGTAACACGGCAAATGTTATAGCTGGGATGTGATTGTGCGAGCATCAATTTAACGTTTTTAACTAAATCAAAATCATGAAACATAAATAGGAAACCAAAAGAATTGTTTAGGAAAGACAGTTAACGACTGTTAACGTCCACAGCAATGCTAATTATATACAGCTCCTTTATCATAAAAGTATTTAACTATAAATTAACTTAAGATTGATATATAATATAAATTTTTCAATAGCTAAGGTTGAGATAGTGATTGAAATGATTTGTAAAACGGTAATAAAAAATGCTACATTTCAAACAACTCGTACGATAAATGTTACATTCACAGTGCTGTACGTCAAATTAACCCCAGCTGTTCTGTTGATAGGTGACTATATCGTCCATTTCTTGCAGGCTTGCTATATCCACCACCAGAATATTATTATTTTTTAACTGTTGCGTTCTTTCTGTTTTTACATACCTAATATCTCAGTACCAAACGAATATATTCATGACTACAAAATAATTATGTATTTTTTTTTTTATATTTTAATTATGTTACAAATACTAGACGAGTATTCAGAAATTAATATAAAAATTAACGTTAATATACCTTCAATGTACCCAACACAGGTGGTACAGAACGTCAAATATCAAACAAATTCTATTCGACGATCGAACCGGGGAAATTGGCTTCATGAATTCTTTTCTGACCGATAAAATTCTATAGCCTTGGTTTAATCTAGAGAGATTACATTCGGTACCATTCTTTTTCTTTAAAAGAAAATGTCACTGTAATTTGAAACGCGTATTGTTCGCGAGTGTACCGGACTCACCTACGCGCACCCTCCAACATTCAATTTCAAGGCGATCTGTTAAGTTTCCATAATGATACATTGTCGTTCAAATTTCCTATCCATCTCAAAATTTAATCTACTGGCAGACCTTGCTTTGATGAAAGCAGGTTTTTAATATCGGTTATCGATTTAATATTCTAAACACATATAATAAAATTTTACGTGATCGTTTTCTGTACATGAAGCATATATGAGAAAAACCATTATTAGAGGCGTTTAATTAACGCAACAGAACCCAAAGCAATAGTTGTTAGAATTTGTCTCTTTGTCTGGGCGTTTGTTCGCGCTAATCTCAGAAACGTCTTTACCGATTTCGTTACGGTTTTCATTAATGTATCGTAGTAAGCATCGATTAATATTTAAAGTTAATTTCATTTCAATAACATAAATTAAAAAGTCCACAATACAAGAACCTAGAAACCCAGTCGCAAAACAACGCGGCTGCTATTTCTAAGCGTAAGGCGTAATTTTCTGAAGCGAAGCGAAGAACTTTACGAGTACATAAGTAAGTAGGTACGTTATTAATGTGTATAGATGAAGTATGGTATAATACTAAAATTTAATATTCCCTGATCTAACTCCTCATATTAGAAATAAAAAGCAGTCTCACAATACTTCGCAGTACATACACATTAAGGTTAGTCCCTGGGAGAACAAGTTTCGCATGTCAGATTTTTTTTTGTTAAGTCGTGGCTTTTCGCAAGTATTTAGATACAAACCATTAAATTTAATTAATTGATTGTATCCACATAGGGATGATCACATCATAATACGATACAAAATGATGCACAGTTCATATTTTTGCATTTGACGAGTGTGGCAGTTGTCGGTGTGACCTCCTCGACCCGAGCCCAGCAGTGGAACGGTTATGATTGATAAGTGATACAGATATAGATGTAATTCCGATATTATCCAACAGTTTGAACAGTGAAACGCGGCAAAAAATGACGCGCCGACCGGTTGAACCACATTGAGTACGTATAAGGGATACTTAGGAGGATACGGGATGGTAAAATTATATCTTTATGGGATCACGCGTGCGTCTGTTTGACTGAATGGAAAAGTCTAAAAGTGCACTTATAGTTTCACTCGTAAATAAAATAATTCTGATTTAGGCGTTAATATTGACATAGATATGACATATTTTAAGGGCCACAATTACATATATGTTTCACATTTAAGGAATGATGAAATTCCCATTATTTTCCAAGTCACTAAGTTTAAATTTGAGTAAAAATTTAAAGAAAATGAATTCCTCATAACAAACAGTTCACAAGAAAATCTGTGCGAATACAACTGAGTGGTTCGTGAGACGTTCACAGAAAAAGGTAACTGGATATATTTGCAGCTTCCCATCCAACACAAGCCCGAATTGAATTTAACAGGTTAATCTTCAATGTACACATTTTAACCGTAGCAGGTACTCACAATTTTGTTTCATTTTTGACAATTGACCTGAAAGTCTCGCCGTGACCACGATCTATGTAATTGGGTTGAAATATCGATAAAAAAACTCAAAACTCGACTGATTACAATTGTATAGTAGTACAAACTGGTATTTTACCAGCCAGTTGCCGCTTACAATGTACATCAACAGACAACGCACCTTTCTTCAAAACACAACGAAGAGCCCTCAGATTCCCGCGCCTAGCAACATTCTCTTCACAGTGTTAATCTCTATTTATAGTATACAGTGAGGAAGCGAGAGTGAGAGATAATGAATTTTGTGAGTTAGGGTAATCTCCAGAACCACGGCACCTGTTTGAAAAAATCTTTTACCATTTTAAAGGTACATTATTCCGCTAGTCATAAGGTATGTTTCCCGTATGTTATAGTTGATAGTGTCAGGCGTTACTTTGCGGAAATTCATTGTTATTAAATTAATATTAATTTACTTTGGAACAATCTGCAAGCACAATGTATGACCAATTCTTTATCAAAACTTAAAAACGGCTCTAAAGTTTAAAAAAAAATCACGCTAAATTGCATTTATCTCAGGTAAAAGCGTAACTTTGACAGAGTATAGTAGTAACAGAGGTTGCAGATAAAAATATTCTTATAATTTCACAAGAATAATATTTATAGTAACTTATTATTGAATATAAGTAATTTAATTACAAATAATTAATGAATAGTTTAAACTTCACTTTCTAAGATTTTTTACTAAAAGAACTGCAAAAAAGGAGGCGGATCTAGGTTCGTAAGTTTTTTATGTATGAACAGCTATAACTACGTTTCTTTACTGAATTTAACTGAGTTTGATTAATCTTATTTTCGTGTATAAGAGATTTCTCGGTGTTGACCTCAACACAATATGGAGAGGATCTAAGGATGGATTTTGCAAATCAACAACTTCTCAACAGATAACAATACTGCAGCCGTGTTAAAAGACAATTTCTGTGTCAACATTAAACATCTCAGGGTCTGATGACGTGTCTAAACACAGAAATACTTAGCGATTTAAGCTCCTTAATTAATACGGGAACATAATAGGAATAAAATAATAATGTGGCAGTATTGCACCAAGCGTATCTAACAACTATCTATCTCTTTGGCTTGGTAGTGATTTTAAACATTTCACTAGGTATGCAATTAATTGATAATATTTTATTTTAATTTTCGCTCCTTAGTAAAATTTTGTTATTCTTTAACTTATGATAACTTAATGCAAAAATGTTGGTAAGTGGTAATAATAAGAACACCTACTTTATAAAAGCTTAATTATTCTTGCTACAAGAAATATGAATCATGCACGGATGAAAATAAGACTGAAAATTAAAATAAAACAATATCAACTGAATTAAGCAGTCGGTACTTGTTTACTAGTGGCAAAATATTTCCATCGCTTCCATGTTAAGGAGGGTACGAGTCGTGCGACATCGTTTTCACATTAAATATCATGACAACAAAACTTTTCTTTTTTATGCATCGATATGCATACATGACTTAACCCGTCGGTGCCGATTATTACCTTTAGACAACAGTTACCGTTAGATAGTTTAAAAATTTGGGACACTTGTGCTAACCACTAATCCCTTTATCGAAGCACGTCCACGCACAGTGAGGTGCAGTACAATATAGACGTCCTCAATCAGAAGGAGAGGCCCGAATTTCGCAGATACTAATGATTTGAAGTCATGAATTTGAATCTTATATTTTTTTAATAATACTCATTGATTATTTCCTATTTCATTATTACCCTTCATATTCCAATGAATATTATTATATTATAATTATATGAATGAATATTATTATATTATATTATAATGAAATGGAGAGTATGAAACCATAAATCTTCAGAAATAAATTACTGAACGAACAAAGAAAACTCTGCCTTTTAATTTACCTGTGGACAGAAACTCCTGAGACCAGTGGGGTTTTTATCCGAACCTTTTTAAATCAACGATATGGGGTAATGAGGTGAAAAATCGAAAATTTATATTCAGAAAATGAATTTTTGGAGGTCCAACTTTCGCTGAAGTTGCTTAGACGGGAAATGGATAGTTGTATTATATTTCATAATTGAAATTAAAGATAAAACGTGTTATGTCATAGAAATGAGTAAATATAAATATTATGTCATAGTAAATTCAAATAGAAATCACAAGTCCAAATCGTATTCTGATCAAGATATGATTGCGGTGAAAATAAAAAATTGACGATGGAACTAAATATGATAAATGATGCTCCACACATGTACAATTTTTGTATCAATACAAACATAGGTACTTATATAATGGGAAACAAGTAATAAACCATCTGAATGTATGTGATCACAGCCATCAATGGAAATCCGTTTCACAGAAGGCGACACGAACACTTCGACGGCCAAGAACAGAAATGGTGGACCCACTTTTTGGCTATCTATCCGACATTGTCACCAAACTACGTTAATAACATTTATTTATTGATTACAGCTATAATTAATTATATTATTCGATTATGTAGATAAGTTATACATTTTTGAAATAAATCCATATTCCTATTAATGCAAATACTTTCCTTGTTCAGTACGAAAATAATCGCTTACAAATACTCCACGTTCAGCAATTCGCTTGACGCGTGTTATTGATATTAGGCCAGCAACGCTTCCCACTATCAACTTCAGATAGAACTGCTTTTATAGTATTGTATCGGAGGCTACATAATATCGTATCAAAATATTCCATTGGATATTCCTGGAACACACATAAATAAATAAATATTTCGACCCGATTACGTATGTAACGCTCACGGTGGCGACGTAACATTCACACTTGACAGATAACGTTGTCGACCGTACGTTCGTTTCACGTTATGAGGTACCGACACGACACGCGACACTATCGACATCTACATGTATTGAATTCGAACTGAACATTTTTCAACAGACACCGGCAGGCACCGCTAAAATCTGCATTTGAAACATTTTAAACTTATATTCTCCGTTACATTTCAAAGAACTTTTTTGTTCATTATGACACGAATCACTAATTTTGACTTGACTAAAGTTCAGCTGAATTCACTCGTGTGAAGGGAGGAGTAATTAACAAGGAGGTTTATTGTTTACAGAAGTAACGACTTAGTGAGTCGGTTCTCTGTCACCACACAGATTTCCACATACCCTCGAAGTATTGTGTCAATAATGCGTTCCCATTATTTTACATGGTGGATCCCCAGTAAGTTTACATTTCGTGCAAAAAATAATATTCTCAAAATATCAAACTTTCTCTGAAAATTTTGAGAACGAATATTTATTTTTTACACGGCAATCGCTACCATATATAACTGAGAACTTTTTTGATTTTTTTTTACCTAAATACGTTACATAACTTTCAAAGATTATATCAAAACTTTGTTATGACTTTATTCATTAATCAAAATCTATAAAATTATTATGTTCTCAGCTTTATATGGGTAGCTATTTATTTATACAACTATATAAAAAAGCAGCCACGATGAAAAAATATACATATACCTACTTGTACATGTAATACTTAATTTTTTTTTATGTTAACAAACTGATGAGTAAGATGTCACCCTCGCCCATGGCCATCAGCAAGACCAAAAGTATCATTGATGCATTGTTGACCAAGAAATGAAATAAAGTAACAACTGACTCTCAAGCCCACGGTCGGAACACGACGAGTCATTTGGCAACTGACTCAAGCAGAAGGGTGGTAAATAGCCAAGCAGACTTCACAGAAAGATAATAATAACAATAGTAAGTCTAATTGCTTAATAATAATACTAATAATATAATCCTTATGCGAAGTCCTCCCACCAAGTAGGCTGGCTTCTATCGTCTCTTACGACACCCCTGTCTTCCAGCATGGGATTGGATTATTCCCCGTATTCTGTACCACCCCAAAACGGTCAAAAACAAAACATATATATTTAAGTTATCTAATATATAAAATTCTCGTGTCACAGTTTTAGTTACCATACTCCTCCGAAATGGCTTGACCGATTTTAATGAAATTTCAAATAAATATTCAGTAGGTCTGAGAATAGGTTGTTATCTATTTTTTATACGCCTGATTGATAAGGGTGGTTCACTCCAAATTTTTATTTTTTATTTTTGGCACAAAATTTTTTTTTATTTTTTTTATGATTTGGCATTAAAATACATACAACCTTAAATATTCACCCTTCTACCATCAACCCCTATTTTTTAATAGCGATATTAATAATTCACTAATTTTCAAGCCAGGTCGATAACTGATAAATTATCACTTGATCAGTTATCCCCGCCAGGCGTCTACCGGTGTCACTTCTGACCCACTAAACAGCACGGAGTAGGGATGAGATCTGTTTTCTCACTACTTAGAGTTTTCGGCCATTATTATTATTGTTTTTGCATCAATCGTAATAGTGAAGTTTAAAATTATCATTTTACTATTTCAGTGTTATCTCCAAATAAATTTATCATTAATTCATTAATTGATATCACACCATATTTTTCACGTGGACAATTATAATTGGCATGCTCTCGAGTGGGCAAACCATCCAGTTTGTTTAAGTTAGTTAAAGATGGGATAACAAAAAATATTGTACACTCTATTATGTTAAGGGATTGATATTGTTTTAGTAAAATTATTATAATTAGCGATATAAATAATTAATAATTTATATGGCAAAACAACGTTTGTCGGGTCAGCTAGTACTACTATATAAATCTGCTGAGTCCAAAAATTCAAAAAATAACAAAATATTGTTTTCCGGGCTTAGTCATGTACGTAATATTATATACTATAACAACTGATTTTTTTATTACATAAAATAAAACAGATCTATTTTTCAGAATAAAAAGCATCCCAATTAACATTGATAACAAAGCGTACCCTAATAAAAATAAAAAAATTCTACATAATTATCTAATTAACAAATCCGGCCATGTTACAATAACATCATCTGTGTAAATGTTCGTATACATGATCCGTGTACTGCAAGTGAACACCGCTCAATACCCCAGTATAATAAGGGATCGTAAATCAATAGCGAGGGTCCAAAAAGGTGGAGTTGGAAATGCGTCCAATAAGTTTCCCTTTGTGGCATCAATCAATTAATGCACGGCCCTCTTTTTGTTTATTCGTTGGCGGAATTAAAAGTATCCATATAAATGTTTTATATTGAGATTTAAGGAACCGTGATTACATACACATTTCCCTTTTTAGATTAAGCGTTATTCATAAAATGAAACAGTGTTTTAAGTTACAATGAAGGTAAGCGTGTTATTGTATGTTATTCTTCTACTCAATGTTAAAACACCTTCTCGAAACGGTAGTAGAAGCAAAAAATGACGTGCATAAGTGTGTTTACCTATGTACATGATTACCTACATGATTAAATGATTTTGAATTTGATGTTGCCAAATACTTTTTTATGCGTAAATGACCAATAAACCAGCAAACAAATGCCCATGGACGTCAAAAAACGACCAAAGGCGTCACCGATGCGTTTTCGGTTAAGGATTTTTTGTAATATAGGCATTTTGTAAAGAGCTTAATAAATAATGTCTTTGTGTATTCCGAGCCACTGCAATAAATGAAACGGCTTCTAATGCATAAAATATTTACAAAAATTCTTAAGATATTAGTAAGCAATATTTAATTTCAGTGTTATGTACTATTGATAACATTAAGATTTTTTTCTAAAGCCAAACGAGACTATGTAATTACATTTATTTAATTAGCGAGTACACACGATACGGTATCATAATAAAATGTATTAATTCCGCGATGACATTAGTTTAAAACCATTTTATTAGTTACATCTATATAACTAGATAGGCTTAAACGCTCTTGAACCAAACTTTATTTTGCACTGGTCGGGTATCGAACCGGGATCCGTGGCTCGAACCTCAACACCAACTGCGTTATAGATCATCGACATTGCATACACGTCGCCGTGATCGCATCGGAAATTACCGTTCAATAGGAAGTGAAAACGGAAATTTGCGTCCGATGCAGTGGGAGCGCTTCCTTATGCTTACTTTTCTCGGGACTTACATAGGTTCTTGTTTTCTTATTGAAAAAACAGCTTCGACTTTATTAATGTACCGGAGTGCTGTGTTTCTTTGTCTTGTTTGTTCAACTTTATTTTGTTCTTTTGTGTTTCACCCTCACTCGGGACTCACTGAGCTCTCACTGAGAACGAATGGATGACAAATATCTTTTCAATAATATGGTGACCACGGGCCTCGCTTTGAGTTTCATGTTTATATCATATTCCTCCCAACGCCATCTGAATAGTTTACATGATTTAACTTTACGAACGTTTTACCTACCATTCCGAGAGAATGATTATATGTGAAATAACTAAAAATATTATATTCCATCTATACTAATTATACAATTCTAATTGATGACGTACATGAACGATATACGAGAAAAAATATTATTATGAGCCTCTATTAATGCGATAGAACCCAAAACAACGGGTGAGTAGAATTTTTGTATGTTCGTCTGTGCGTTTGTTCCCGCTAATCTCAGAAACGGCTTAACCAATTTCGTTTTGGTTTTCACTAATGTATTGCAATAAGCGTCACTTAATACCTAAAGTTAGTTCTATTGCATACTGTCCATAAATAAAGAAGTTATGAATTGACATATGTATTTCTATAATAATTCACAGAACGAGAAAAACCCAGAAAAATGCAGATGCTATTTTTAAGCGTAACGTAGTTTTTCCGAAGCGAAGCGGGGCATTTGATAGTTATTAATAAATTTACGAGCATTATGGTAGTGACCAATGAAGTTGCAATAAAAAAATTAATTACATCTTTATACATTTTTGAGCACTGCCCCGCATTAGAAGTTGCTTATGTTGGGATTGTCATACACTTACATAAACGGTGTATCACAATACAAACATATATGATTCGAGAATAAATATGTGCCCAGCCTAGCGACCCCGGGACATCTCGCTCGGGTAGTCCTAGTTCGAGGGTCGTCGCGATACCGTATATTCATCACTTTTTTGCTCCCTTAACAAAAACATATTTGACCGTTTTCGTTACACGTAAGCCATCGGACGAGTGCCTTAATGCTAGTATTCGTAAAGTAACAGTAAAATAATACCGGGTATCTTCAAAAAGCGGATTAAGCTGGAAAAAAACACGGCAATTTCGTTCGTAAACATCTCCTCTCTTCGCTATTCAAGGAATTTGCCGTTGAATAGTCGACAGCTTGTTTCGCTTGAAGTCTCTGGCGTGTTGGTGATGGTTTTGCATTTTTAATTTAGTTTGCTTAGAGATAATCAGTGATAAATATACATATATGTGTGTGTTTAAAATGTAACATTAACAGGTTTCGTCACAAGGGTCCAAAATGTTGTATTTAGGGCGAGAGCCATTACTTGAATCCAGAGAAAGAAATTTAAAAATTAAAATTAAATTAAATAAAAGAAATTGATTTATTAACTGTAGCATCACAATATATTTAAGAAAATGTTATGTACGTTAAAAATACTCTGATAGTTTTCTTAGGAAGAGTAATTAATGTGTTCAGAATATGGCTAAACTGATTGTTCCAAATTTTTGACTAAGCAAAACTGGTGGCTCTTTTCATGAACAGATGTGTGAATATTTTTAAAAAATTCCATTAAAATTGTCAGAAATGCCATGTTGTTAATTTAAAACTTACGTCAAAAGCGTTCTTATGCGGAAAGGTTATTACAAACTTGATGATTACTTTCAGGATAAGACTGCTTGGACATGAGTTTAATATTAAGCCACTTTAAGTGCGTTCTGTTACTATGACTAGGGAAAAAAAACTCCTCGAGAGGGCCGCTTCTTCTTCCGGGACCACTCACGGTAGGGATTTATTGAAGCGATGCCGTAGTTTGACGTTCGAAAAGCGTTTGTAAACACCAATTTCGAATAAAATATTATTTCATCTCATTTCATTTCATTTCACTTCATTTCACTTCATTTCACTTCATTTCACTTCATTTCACTTCATTTCACTTCATTTCACTTCATTTCACTTCATTTCACTTCATTTCACTTCATTTCACTTCATTTCACTTCACTTCACTTCACTTCACTTCACTTCACTTCACTTCACTTCGCTTCGCTTCGCTTCGCTTCACTTCACTTATTTATTTTTATTTATTTATTTAAACTTTATTATACCTAATACAATGTGGTATAAAATTCGGAATTAATGCTAAAAGCATTCTCTACAAGTCAACCTTTGAGCTAAGCAGATATCAATGATGGCGGCATTAATATATGAATGTAAGTAAAATAAATCATAATATAATAAATGTTGTGGAATTACATATAACATTACATATACAATAAACATATAGTTCAAAAATATTGAATATATATGTATTATAGATTTAAACATGAAAATGTGTATGTTAAAAAGTGAACTTGGGTGGATGACGATTCACATGTCCACGCAAATCTGATATCAACTCAGCACTTTCCTTCAGACTTCAACAGATAGCGGGCAGTGACTCCGTTTTTAAAAGATTGTTTGTTATCGATTTTTCTTATCTATGCGGGAGAGCATTCCATAAGCGAAAAGCATCAATAGTGAAAGACCGACATAAAATCAGACCGGTGAAGGGGAGTCGCTAATACGAGAGTATCGGAAGATCGTAGTAGACGCTCATGAGTTTCATCAAGATACTGAAATCTTTGTCTTAAGTAACCTGGCTACAGCCGTTCAAACAGAACACACTGCAAGGTGGTTAGTACTCTAACCTGCCTACGATCCCGCATTTGGGGCCATTTGAGCTGGCTACGATAAGAGGAAATGTGATCAAATTTCAGTAGGCAGTAGATGAAGCGTATAGCATCATTAATGAGGCGTTCCATCTTATTGAGAAGCTGCACACTTCACTTCACTTCACTTCATTTTATTTAATTTCAGAGCGAAGCAAAGGATTATAGAGAAGAATCCTAAGCGTAGCGAGGGATTCAAAGTACGTCGATCGAGGTTAAATAAACTGGTACCGTGTGACACACTGCTTTTCATCCCCCTTTATGAGAAAAATAAATAAGAGATGCTTTTAGTAGTGACGAATATTTATATTTACATAATCAAATTACAAATTAAAATTATGTGTAATAAAAAATTAAAAAAAAGTTCCCGAGTGATTTTTTAAATTTTGTTAATTAATGCCGCGTCGGCAGACGCGCTTTTTTATTACTAGCCAGGACTTTATCGAAGCGAATTGAGTTCAAACTTTTTAATTTAATAGTGTCACTGTAATTTAGTGCGCCGGAATGACCCATTTTGCTCGCACTTATCGAGGAACCCCCTCTATTCGAACAGATAGAATCAATAAGTATTTTGTGTGTATTGTTCGAAAAATAGCAGTCAGTATTTCATATCCGTGTCACATAATTATATACTTCCGGGTTAGTATGAGAATCAAAAAAAAACATTTTAGGAAGATAAAGATAGAACCCTCAGTGTCAATCAATGATAATTTTAGACTTTATTGTATTTTTTCTGCATCTTACCTAGACATGAGTATAAGTATACCTTTGTGTTTTCTTATCTGTAATTTTTTTAGGTTTATTTTCTGTCATATCTTAAAATTACCTACGTAAGGAATTATTGTATTTCCTCTAGATGTTTTCTGGCGACCTAAAAAGACTACACTCCTCCCATCACTGCTCTCCTTAAAAACAACCTATTATTTCTCTTTGATTTTCTTTCTATTTTAGATCTTCCCTGTCCTATTTATAGTCCTCGAACGGCTCACAACAATTTTCTTACATGTTTTTATGTTAATAGCCGACAAACGAGCAGATTAGCCACCTGATGGTAAGTGGTCACCATCGCCCATGGACAACAGCAAGACCAAAGATATCACTGATGCGTTGTAGGCCAGGAAATGAGAAGGAGGTAAGAAAGAAAGTAATTTAATAGATTCCTTACACATAATCTCCTAAATGCATTCAAATCTAGTTTCTGTTCTGCCATGGTAGACCATGATCTGATATGATGATATGAATAAGCATATTTGTTAAAATCCTGAATGATACTTGAAAGAGCGTGGATAACCCAATTATACCGTTTAGTATGGAATGAATACAATTATATAATTTCAATATATTTACGAAGCGCGCACAATAAACTTAACACACTCACTCATATAGTTATTGCGTCCACGGATTCCCAAAGCCTTTACTAAACTCCATCTACAGCCGCGAAGTTCGACACCTCAAACCTTATTTATCTTGTAGACATCATAAAAGATCCAAATCCACGAACACAAAGCCCGAAAGCTGAAGCTAGCGGAGAGCAAAAACCTCTGAGTTATAAAGATTTACTATTACGGGAGGGTCGATGATAATGGAATTTCAATCAGTTGGGCCAGACGGGCCTAGGGAAGTATCGATCCTGAAGTGTCACGCGCTCATTTGGGAATGTCAAATTTTTGATGAGATTGGTGGCAAAATTACGAGGTGAATAGAATTTTTGTTGAAGATATTTAAGTATTTCAAAAGAAATGTAGATTTCACTTAACGAAAAATTTGGGAATGGTTCTAACCCACACTTGGCTACTGTGATAGACTATGGTGGTAGCCCCTTTCGTTGTAGAAGACCCGAGCCCAGCAGTGGTAGTCATAGGTTGTAGGGATGATAGATTAAATAAGATCTCAAAAGTTGTAGAGTAAATAATTTGATAACACAATATAATATTTTTAGGCATTTTAACGTTACGTTAATGTATACCGTAGCTAAATTGATTACATAGTGGGAACTATTTTAAGAAGTAATAAATACATTTATATTAAAAATAAAAGTATAAATACCAGACCAGGGATGCGAATAAAGTACAGTGAGGAAATTTACGATCGTAATAAAAACAATACCTGATATATAAAAATATCCTTAGAATAATAAAAATTGAAATAGAATGACTTGTATTTCAAAAAATATAAAATACAGTTGCAGTTTAAATGTATAATATCCACGACGATATAAATTTAACATCATAAATTTCCAGAAAGATTTTAATATTATTTTCAGTGACACAATCAGCATTTTGAATAATAAATATGAAGGCATATATATAAATAACAATTTCATTGAAATTTCTAATTAAATTTGCAATTAAACACATGGCAATAAAATCTATTCATCTATCCATTTTTAGAGAAAAATACGAAACGGAGCTGTAACCGAATCAAAATTGTACCAAATTCTATTGACGGTAGCAAAGACGGTGCTTTGTGAAGGCGTCGCGGGTTCATCACTTAGTACGTGCCTCATAGAAGCGCGCATCTGAAAAATAGCGACCACTATCGTCACACTGAAAAGGTGCGGTGATTTGGAAACGCCTTTCAAATGTTAAAGCGATGAATTCAGCCATGAAAAAATCTAAAAAGCCCAGTACGTTCATGTGGATAACAATAAAACTGAGTGTAAGTGATGGTTTAATTGCATATAATAAATTAAAGGAATGCTAAATAATACAATGTTAATATTCGGATATTTAAGTAAATATGACTGCTCTTAATTAAGCTCTAATTAGATTATAGATTTTCTTTCAAACACACAATTAAACACACATCAATTTATCTAAGCAGCAGGAACATAAATAAACGACAGATCACAAACAACCAAAACCCGAGAACAAACATTTATACGTCGCTCCTCAAGCACGGCTACTACTAACTGGGTTACAAGAACGTCACAAATCAACTGAAACTGAGTAAAACTGAGAACCGCTAGAAGTAAAATGTACTTTAAAAATTTGTAAGCTAAATTTAACAATATAAAAAGGAACATCGAATTTGGACAAATTGTCAATGCCACTAATAGTTGCGAAGCACTTGGAGTTGAAACAATTCTCTGACAACTTAGAGAGTTTGACAATAGATTTGATAAGCGAGAAAAGTCTCAAGGATATTTGAACAATTTAGAAGTTTGAGAGCAGGAAGGGTTTAAATTTGTAACAATTATTAAAACAAATGAAAAAGATGATAAAATTGATAAGTAATTCGCAAATTCGCTGCATATCGGACGGTTTAATTTAATTAAGAAATCTTCTTAAAGTATCTGAAGTTTTAAACAGCTTCAACTTCTAGGAATGTTTGTTTAATAACAATATTGATCAGATGACTTGGAGCCCCGAATTGGTTCCAGGAGATGCTCACCGTAATATTTTTGAAAATTTTACATTACCCAACTTCTACTTGGATATGCTTGTGTGTGACATACGTAAATGAATGCAAAATTAATGAACATTTGTAAAGTTCCGTACATCCGATCAAAAACAACTCTTTATACAATCAATCAGTCTGTCTCCAAATCTACTGAACGGGAACTTTGAAACTTGATACTTAAGATATTTGGTCTTAGAAATATTAATTTTAATTTGGGAGGTGCTTTTACAGAAAAAGTTTGCAGTTTGACACTTATTAATTTCAGCCATTGATGTATGGGTATCGTAAATCATGACTTACCATTTATAATCGCTTCCTTTTTTCCATATGTAATAATAATCATTATGTTGTCAAGTATCCGTTTCTTTTTTTTTTTTAACTAACCATACACAAAAGAGTACCTTTACATGTAATATTTAATCTTTTTTCGTTTTGACTTTAACTATGATCAAAAGAGTATATGTGTGTATATCATGCGTGTGTATGTCAAATGAATGGCAGTGTGCGTTATGTGTATTTACATCAATTTAACATGTTTCTATAGCATCTATACTAATATTATAAGAGGAAAACTTTGTGTTTTTGTATGTTTGTAACGAATAAACTCAAAAACTACTGAACCGATTTTAAAAATTCTTTCACCATTAGAATGCTACATTATCCCTGAGTAACATAGGCTACATTTATTACTAGAAAAAATAAGGGATCCTTGCTAAAACTTCAGTAAGGTGAACCAAGGTGTAAAGAAATTTGCTTAAAAATTTCTTTCATCGAATACGCTGCGGAAACTATTAATAAAGTACACCCGTGCGAATCCGGCGCGGGCCGCTAGTCATTATATAAAAATATTAACTTTCTGCATACCTTCTCTATGTAAACATTAACTGTGCTAAATATCGTAATTGTCGAAAAAGGGGTGCAAATTTTTTGATTCACGTATTAATATATTGTTAGCAGCAAAGTGACGTCACATCCGTTAAGAGGAGGGGATGGCGGACAGTCACCGCCAAGCACCTATATAAGACGATGAGCGCTCGTCTTGACACTTATATTTGTGGTGAACGTTTAAAGGGGAAGCTCTGCCCGTTTGAATAGTCAATTCTGTTTCGTCTTATATTTGTTTAGAATTTATTTACAACAGTCTGCTTGATTTTCTATTTCGTGATTTATAAATTTCACCGTTTAAAATACTCGTGATCTTAATAAATTTCTTATTTTTATTTATTTAGTCTCGTTTTTGCTAAGAATATAGATAATCAATTTGTTTGTTTGTTTGTATATTACAGTTCAAACCAGTTTTTAGATAGAACGCGTTTTCCCTAGTTAGAACTAGTTTTTACTAAATGCCTTTATTAAAACTAGAATTTAGGTTAAGTTAGGTTAGGTTCTCGAGGTGATGGGACCTGGAAGCGGAAGTGCCCGCCGTCGTTTATCGGCGGGTGTCGGCGGTGCGGAGCCGGGGTGCTAACCCCCTGCTGAGCACAATCAACGGCAAGATTCGGCTGGAGAAGCCCCGAGCTGGTCTACGGACCATAGGGGCGCTCCAGCCGATATTGGAAGAGTGGACGGTGCGGTAGCACGGAGTCCTCACCTTTCGACTCGTGCAGGTGCTGTCGGGGCACGGCTGCTTCGGCAAATACTTGCACGTAGTCGCAAGAAGGGAAGCGACTCCGGGCTGCCACCACTGCTACTACAGCGAGGACCCGGCGTAACACACACTCGAGTCTTACCCGGCCTGGGGTGAGCAGCGCCGGGAACTCGCTGCAGTAATTGGAGAGGACCTGTCGCTGCCGGCCGTTGCGCGGGCGATGGTTGGCGGTGACAGGGCCTGGACCACGGTCGCCACATTCTGCGAGGACGTCATCTCGCAGAAGGATGGGGCGGAGAGGGCCCGGGAGGACTCGCTCCTTTCGGACCCAATTCTCCGCAGGCGCGCAGGGTGGCGCAGGCGCGCTCACATGCGTCTGATGCCGCCCTAACCGAGGCTGCGGACGGTCGGGCCGGGGATTTCCGCCGTCCGCGCAAACAATGCCCTACTGCGAAGCTGCGACGCCCAAGTGCGCAGGGCGTCGCACAGGAGAGGGTACCCGATGGGGCAGCCGCCTGCGGGCCACGGAGCAACGTACGCGGTACCCGTGGCCCGTCTTGTAAGGGCGGGTGAGGGCGCACGGCGGATTATTTTAGTGGATGAGGGCCCCACACTACCCTGTTGTCTCCCCGGATGACGGGGTGTGCGGTTAGGTACATTTTGTCCCGCCAAAACAAAAAAAAAGTTCTCGAGGTGAAGCGCAAGGTGTTCCCGCGTGCACCTCAAAGACGGAGGGATGAAGTAGCTCCAGATTCATCCTGCACAGGGACGGGCTCTGTAGAAGAGCGAACGCCGTCGGGACCGCGGAAGTATGCGAGAGCGTACCCACAGTCCCGACAAAGGGCGCTCAGAGGAACACCGTGGGGTTTTAGCCGGTAGGAGTCCGACATGAGGGTTTCCCCACGTAAAAAAGGTTAGGTTAGGTTAGAATGAACGACCCCCCCGAGGGCTGCCACCTTGTCGTGGTGGGGGGGCTTGCGTATCCTAATGATCCCCGAGACTATACGGCAGAGTCTCGACTCATACCGGAAGTCGAAGGGTGAAGGATCAGACTAAGAGCAGCCCAGGCGTATGTTTCTCCGGGTGTCCCTCTGTTAAGCAGAGGGCACTCCGGTGAGAAACGCGGTGTGTGTTTCGGGCCCGAAAGGGTCCGAAATAGGGCAGTAGAGCGCTCTTGGTGCCCGAGAGCGCTCTAGGCGAAGGCGGCCCGCATAGGCGGGCCAACCGTCGGGGCGTGACGGTTGAATGCGTCAGCGATCCCGTGGCGCCCCATCAAGACGATTAGGGCCCCGCTGGGTTTTAGTGGGTATTCTGGCACGTAGACGACGTGCCAGGGAGTCCCACATACCCGCCGCCTCCCCGCGGCGGGATGCGTAAATGCATTTCCCAGCGTTAAAAAAAAAAAAGGTTAGAATGAACGAGCAAACAGCGCGCGGATGGCGCTCGGAAAAGGATTCCCCCGCACTTGTCGAATCAGGTGACGTCTCGCGATCAATGAAAATAAGATACGATGAACTTTGAGAACAGTTTTAACTGAGTCACTTCGGAAAAACGCGTTTTGTCTAGTAAGAACTAGTTTTAACTGATATTCAATTTTAAGCATTAGTTAATTCTAGTTTTAACAAAGGCATTTAGTGAAAACTAGTTCTAACTAGGGAAAACGCGTTCTATATAAAAACTGGTTTTAACTGTAACATATACATTATATTAGAAAACAGTTTAAAAATCTCCCCCTTTAAAAACCGACCAATTCTTAACGGTAAAGATAATAAATAATAGTTTAAAAAAAACTAAAAAAACACGCTTTTATTGCTAATTGAACTAAAAAGTAGAAAATAATTTTTAATTACAAAGAGTCTTTATTACAGTAGTAGAAGGTCGGACAATCAATCATAATTAATTACCTCAAATAAACATTATAATAAAATTTAAGTTATTAACAAAATAATTCAAATCAAAGTAAAAAGCGTGGGGTGCATTTTATTTCATTTTTATAACTTTTCTCTCATAGATAGTTGCCAATAGAATGATTGTGTCATGTTTAATATATCGAGCACCCCTTTGCTTTGCACTTTGCTTTCTCACTCTCCTACAGAGGATCTAAATAAAAAAGAATTTATGAATCCTGGCCGTCCTAATAAGGATAATGGGAAATTGTTATCAAATTATTGCATTGTCATCGGCCCTTGATATGTGTGCAAAGTTTCAAGTTGATCAGACTTTTAGAAACCAGTGAAAATTAAGCTCAAAGATTCCGTTACATACATACATACATAGATACAATCCGAGCTAATAAAAGCGTATTTAAAAAATAGATGGAATGGGTAAAATTAATGACTTGATTAAAAAATTTCGACCCCTGATCACTTCATGTTTGTCATATCCGTGCGTAAACATAAGCTAAATTTTATTTAAATATAACAAACAAACAAAAAATAAATATTTTTAAATGAAGTCTAAACAAAAAGAAAGCGCTTTTTTGCTGCTTTATCGGGGTGTACTGATATATTATATTGTAATTTAAAAAAAAGTTGTCACCTCATAATGTACAGAAATAAAGTGTAAATGAAGATCGTTCTTTAATTGCTTTATCAGAGGGCGGTGATTTAGATATGTTTAAATATTGTATTAAAAACAGTCACGAACAGATGTCAAAAATGACTTTCAATTTTTCTTACTTCCAAGGTTACTATGAAGGTAACATAAACATGATAACTTAAAACAAAACTGAAACGAAAGGACAACATTTTTTGACCGATCTTACTTTGAAATTAAATAATCATTATATTAAATAATACAGTAATTATATTCGGGGAACAAATGGTAAATTTACTACGATGTCACCATATTCACGTCATGCAGAACAAAGGGGATATGTTGGCTCGAGATAGTGCAACGCTTGTAGTGACACAAATCCTGAGAGAACAATTGTCACTGGCACGCTCGAAATGTATGGAAGCGAAGCCTCAAAGACGACCTGGATATAGCTTGTACACGCATTATAATTTTAAAAGGTACGAAATATATAAATTGCAAGTGTTAGCCTAATGTCTGTATATTTTTGCCGTATTATGGCGGCCTAGATACTCCTCGAATCCCATGTTGGCAGAACAGGGTGTCATGAGAGGCGACAGAAGCCAACTTGCTTGCTAGTACGGCTTTGTGTAAGGATTATATTATCAGTATTATTATTAAGTTATTAATATTACTACTGGTATTATTATCTTACCGTGAAACTTGCCTGGCTAGCTACCACCCTCCTGCTTGAGTCAGCCTCTAAACGACTCGTCGTGTTCCGGCTGGGAGCTTGAGAGCAAATACTTTGTTTCTCATTTCTAGGCCGACAACGCATCAGTGATACCTTTGGTTTTGCTGATATCCATAGGCGACGGTGACCACTTACCATCAGGCGGCTCTACTGCTCGTTTGTCGGCTACTTATATTAAAAACATATATTCATGTTTTTATAATTACACATCATCCTCACATCTCGTAATTGTTTCAAAATTTAGAGGTCTGTAGGAGTAAATTCCAGATCTTCTTGCCGATGGTCAAATCATTACACCGTTGACCGGTACTTCATAGCGATGAACATGAAATTATTATTGTTCCCGTGTATTTTGAATTGTTGCATCATTGCATTGAATTTATTGCATCGGCATTTATAAAGGTTGATTTTGGTATATAGGGGAAAGATTCTAGATCTAGTTGTGTGACATGATTCGGAGTCACTTTCTCACATCAAATATATAACTCTCAAAAAGTATTGTATATACTCGTACAGCATGGAAGTTGTCTAGACTCACCTATCAAATCTCCCAAGTCTAGGGTGAAACCATTTAAATTATCGATTAAAGGTGATTTTAATATCTCAATTTCAATATTTACCACACTGCAGCCTGGTTACTTCACCGATAACTGCCAATTATGCAACGCTATATACGAGTATTCGTCAATACAAAGTAATAATAATAATTAACGTTCACACACTCACGTTCTTGCATTAGGATTTTCTGTTGTTTGTGGTATGAACGTACCCAAAAAAGGCACCACAAACACACAAGACCGGAGAACAAACATTGATCTGGCACATCAAAATCTACTGCTGTCACACTGTATACATCTTAAATGTAGTGTTATTACTCACACGTATCTTATTGTATCTTATTTTTGTTTTTAAGGGGGAAACCTGATATAGATACCGGGTGCCATGATGAGAGCGACACCGGAATATGTGGGATTTCTATTGCACTAACCCC
>PDGT01000065.1:660770-676156 GCA_003671415.1 Megathymus violae | reverse complement strand
AACAAACGCACAGACAAACAAACAAAAATTCTAATCTAGAATGTGATAGATAAGGCTGTACTGTTCACAGCATTTACACACAGATTTAAGCCTAAGTTAAATTGCAAAAAAAACATCTACTGGACTATGAACTGGTTTTATTGAGGAAAAATTACGCCCTCAGTTCTTGTTATAAACTTTTGTTAGTATTACAATATACACAAGCAGGTTTTTAGTTCAATTATTAACTGGAATAATGTCAAATACCTTTGAAGATATCTTAGTTATTTCAGTAAATATGTGAACTAACGCCGCGATTTATTAACATACAAATAACTAATTTAAAAGAAGTCAAACAAAAGAATTAACTCACAAAATAAGCGTTAAAGTTAAACAAAATATATTTTTTTTCTTTCTTTAACAACCATAAATTCTAATTTAAGTTAACACAACAGATAAGCTCCTGTCCCAGCACTGACGTATTTCGCAGATCTTTGAGATAGAGTTTTTTTTCTCCTCGGAAATATAAATCAATCCGTCAAATTCACGCAGATTAAGGTCCACAAACTTCCTTATTAAACCATTACCAAACTGAATATTCCATTACGCGACAAAGAGGACGAATTATTCGTCTCGAGTGGAAATTAGACAAGTTCCAGTCGAAGGTGATTAAATGCTGGGAAAATTCTAATTCGCAAGTCCGATTTCGTTGGCTCTATACATTGAGGCGACTCGACGCATACGATAGGCAGTATTACATCTAGAATAGCTTATTCACCCGTATATTAACGTGTCCATCAAAGATTTCAGCATTTTTTTACACATCTCTATATCAAAACATTGTTATACATATATCGGTCGTCTTTCAGGAGAACTTGAAGCTTTTTATTTATAACTGTGCAACTACTGTCAATCAGGCCCACGTGTCTTATACTCGCAAATAGTAGTAGTCTTATAAGTTCAAAGGTATTCTAAAATTACTGCATATGTTTTTAATACGCTACAGCTAACGGCTACTACGTATACACAGCTACTGCAGAGTGAAATAAATAGATTGCTGTGTATCATATTTAATTGTATTAGTAAAGCAATAGAAATAACATGATTGGAATTGACTTAATTTAGAAGCATCATGTGTTTCACCGACAAACGACTAGACGAGCGACCCAGTGCTAAGCGGTCACCACGGCTCATGGATAACCGTAATGTCATAAGTTGGCCGTATTGGGGCGGCCTAGAATACTCCCCCCCAATCCCATGCAGGCATAACTTAGACACATGCATATGCATGTCGCATAGGCGACAGAAGCCAACTTGCTTGCTAGTACGGCTTTGTGTAAGGATTATATTATCAGTATTATTATTAAGTTATTAATATTACTACTGGTATTATTATCTTACCGTGAAACTTGCCTGGCTAGCTACCACCCTCCTGCTTGAGTCAGCCTCTAAACGACTCGTCGTGTTCCGGCTGGGAGCTTGAGAGCCAGTTCTTTCTTTTTTACCTTCTTCCAATTTCCTGACCGACAACGCATCAGTGATACCATTGGTCTTGCTGATGTCCATGGGCGACGGTGACCATTTACCATCAGCTGGCTCGTCTGCTCGTTTGTCGGCTGTTATCATAAAAAAAAGAATCACTACACATGTGCCGGATTAACCAGCTCCCTGATACCCTAACCAAAGTCCATAAAAACATGTCGTGGATAATACTTGGAGGAGATGATAATTAGCGAACCAGATAAAGATACATATCGCAGTACACGAGTACCGTCCGTATAAACTGAGCTGCAAAATTTCCAGCGTCGTCTAAAATTAGTTCTATCAGCACCATTTTTCGTCTAGTGTTCAGCAGAGCGTATCACGAGGAAAGAAAGTTAGCTTGAACACAAGAGTGAAGCCCTTATATCTCAAAATATTGGTGCCGTGTCACAATCGGTACAGTCTGTATTTTCGGGTTGGTCTTCTCCAAATTAAATTAAATCTTTACAAAGAAGTCCTTACAAAATCAATTGAAACTTCATCGTGTGTCGTGGTCGGAATACAGAAAAGTTCGCACGTTATTATGTGTACCGACTTTTTGTGTTTGATTAGATTGTCGGAATTTGAATATGTTCACGAAGATAAAACGTCGAATATTCCGCAGCCTCGTTTCGGATGGAAATTTACTTGTGACAGAATCAGAATTATCCATTACGGGAAGGTATATTACAGAATGGATTTTAGAGTTGGCTTACACAAAATATGTATATAGCTGTACATTTTATTTACATAATTTTGAGGTCCATATCGTATCGACGTGACCCTATTAAAATATCGGAGAGATGATGAGTTTAATTGCAACTGACATAAAGAATTATGTGTTGAATAAATATTTACTCTGAAGTCATGACTATGTGTGACGATTTTATTGTTTGCGTGTTGGGAAATGTGTTGGGAAACCGGTGTTGGGAAATGTATGTGAGAGGTTCTTTATAATGACTGAGTCATTATATCAGTTTTTTTATTGAATTATTGGGCCTGAATACATCGGCAATTATAGCATAGTGGTTACAGCGCCGGTACCCTGCACGTGAGACTCGAGTTCTAAAACGCACCTGTAATATATCAAATATAGTATGAATATAATTATAAATTAATTATCATTCGCTTCGGTGAAGGTGAACAACACAGCGAGGAAACTTACCCATCCGAAATTAGCCCAATATTTTTCTGAAAGATGTACGAAGTCTGCCAACTTGGCCAGGATGGCTGGCAATGGCATTAACCCCTCACATTGCGAGAAGACATCCGAGCCCAGGAATGAGATAGTTACGGGTTTAACAATGATGGTGATAATTAGAGAAAAATGATAAAAATAGTGAAAAAATATTTATTCAAACAGACGGTAGAGACATTTTATCGCAAACTCGCAACTAATATTGCTACGGTCGAACAGTCTCCAGGTGAAATTAAACAATACAATCCTTTGAGAATAGCGCACTACTTACAAATGCAAGAGGGTCTGTATCGCTCAAGATAGTAGATAATGAATTTGAGAATTGGAGTCATATACAAATACATGATAAATTTTTAAATGTCAATATCTAACATTTGAATTTGTACCTAGTTGACACTACTGTCGATTGGCAGAAAGTTATATATAACGTTAAGTTCACCAATGATAATACTCACTAATAACATTAAGTTTAATAATACAAAACGTTCTAATGGTTATTTCTCTATTGGCTGATTTTAATTAAGGTTACAATATGAACAACTTTTACGATAAATGCCCGGCTGACATCAGAAATATTACGGGCACCAAAACTCGCTTATTAGTTGGTTCGCCTTTGATTTCAGGATAAGGGTGGTAGCTAGCACGCAAAGAACTCTACTTCTAAACACTAGTACGAACTACCTGGTGCTACTGCATCGCCTGTCGCAAAGCTGGGCGCAGTAGAAGAACAGAGCTTCGGCTCAATTAAGCGTGAAGTTAATAGGCGTGAAAAATTGAATTAAAATTTAAATTAATTTAATTAAAGTACAAAGTAGGGCTTGGTTGCGGATGAAATTTATGACAAGACAACATTACTTTCATAAATACATTTAAAAAATGTTTTTGAGTGTAAATATATTTGCTTCTTGTTTCCATTCATTACATCAGTATTAAATAGTTATTTAGTTTTAGCTAAGTTTTACTCCACTCGTAGCGTCAAACGACACTGGCCTGAAGACTGCCTGTTACTCGCGCTGAAAACCAGCGACAGTTGCTCCGCCACTGATGTTCCCGTTAGTTATGACAGAATTTTTTACTATGTTACTTTATTCATAGTACATTTATAACAAACACGTGCATAAGCTGTTTCAGCGATAATTTAATGAAATAAATATTGTTTTTTTTTTTTTGTATAAAACCTTCATTTCCAAGTTCATCACGAATCGGCACCATTAAACATGAGTCCGTTTCGTAGTTCGTTTCCACCTCGATATGAGGTCGCGTTTTATCGGCATATTTTATTCAAAGACTCGTAGCGAGCTTCAATATTGTATTAACATGTGTGAACTCTAAGGTATTAGATATAAGAACGACAATTTTACCCCAGACGATACAGTCGAAAGCAAAAATAAATACTTCAGAGGAGGTAAAATGCCTCCATTTTGATATTACGGATAAATATAGCTTGTAAATGAAAAATACCGCAAAATTCACAACTGAAACACATATGTACTAACAAACAAAAATGTGAATTTATATTTCAAAAATGTACAGTAATTTTGTGAAATATGTTTAAGGAACCAATTTGTATTTATATAGCGTAGTAATTACGGGAAAATATTATATTATATTATTATATTCCCAAAAGTACACCTTATTACGTATGCCAAGACAGGCCGCTAGTATATAATATATTCAAACAAAACGCTACTCTTTTTACTTCAAGAAAGCTATTACCTAACTCTCACACTCAAAATTAGGAATTTCGGTATTCCTCCATCGAAACGTACAACCGTATCATTTTGCACGCACACGACTAAGCTCGCCGCTCGGCGAGCCGCCAGCGGTTCTCAGTTTCGAAAATTTCATATATATAAAAGTGGAATTATTTGGGAAAAGGGTCAGAAAAATCATAAATAGGAAACATTATTTACATTGGTTAAAGGTTAATGGTTACATTGGTTAATGGGATAAATGACTGAATTAGTTTGGTTTATATATTTTTATTATATTAAATAACATTGGTATATGTTTTTCTGTTAAAGGTCGGACAAAGGAGCATACGCGCTGTAAGGGTAGATCGATAGGGTAAGATAAAACTAAGGTAAGTTTTCATAAAAATAATTTCGTACTTGTTTATTTTAGTAACAGGTATAAGTCACAACAATAATAATTGTACCAATTTCAAATAGTAAGGTAATTAAGGTAATAATTAGGTAAGTAATGTAATAATAATAATTGGTAAGTTTAAATTTATGTGGTAATAATAAAAGATAAGTTTAAATCTGTAAGATAATAAACTTTTTAAGTAATAATAATTGGTAAGTTAATAAATGGGAGGGTCGTTGGTTCGTTTGACTAGCCTTAAATCACACTATGCCAATCAGCGGGTTGACCTTAAATAAGGTAACGCTATGGGTCACTGCCGCTGGATCAGCTTTCAAAATTTAAATGCAGTTTCAACGTTACACAAGACACCAAGATGCCGTATCTTAAACCCAATAGTACAGCACGAAGCAGTCTATGCTCCAACGGTACAGCAAGATACAGGATATTGCCTTCACAGCACAGCAACATGCAGGGAAAGGCCCCCACAGTACAGCAAAACACACACAGGGTAGACCCCACGGTATCCCTCCTGTAGTATAACAATAAAGAAATATGTTAACCTACAGTTTTTAACCAACTATTTCCCTGGATGAACGCAACAACGTAGAAACATTAAATTTACAATAATTGTATACTTTTTTCTATGGAAATATAATTAATAATTCTAGAAATATACAGACAATATGGAATGCGTCCCTCTATGGCATAACAAAAACTCAACCTCAAAGATATATAATTAACCGAATGTTAATTGTAAGAATTAAATTAATTTTAAAATAAATTACTTGACAATGAGCATTTTCTGCTATTGACGGAGAAGGTAATATAATTAAGTAACTAATTTGTGATTGGAAAAACCAGATTATCTAATCTTTCACCAATTTAAAACATTAGACTTCATACTATTTTAATATGAAATAAAGTAATATTAATGTGAAGTAATTTGAAGGCGATTAAGTCTTTTCATTAACTTAAAACATATCTTTCACGGAGGGAAACAACCACGTGGCGGAATGGAGGTTACCGCCCACAGCTTCAAATTAAAACACCAGTCTGCAAAGAACATTATAATTTACGACCTAGAAGATCACGATAATAAGGAAAAACCAAAATTCCATCAACCATCATACTTACCGGAACGAAATTCAGTCCCGCCTGGAAGTTTGCGCACACGCCGCAACCATGCGCCACGCGACCCACAAGAACAGCAGAATAAAGGGATCGCCACTTGATCCAGCACAATACACAACAATACTACAATTACTACACGTAATTGGGAGTTTAAGACTCACAATTACTTTAGAAACTTTCCACTTGGGCACGCTCTCAGCAGGATCGGTCATACCGACACCGCCATCGCCAAGTCAAGAAAGGAAAAGAACGACCTCTCGACGACATATCCACCGCAGAGGATATCCGATCTACAAGCATTCCTTTAAGCACTCAAAAAATAATATTCTTGACCACATAGATTAATAAATGTATAGGTTAATTTATTATTTTCACAATATTCACTGTAACATCAAACTGCAAGCACTTTTATTTAATTTAATAACCTTAAAGTTATTAAATATTATATTTTAAGGTAATAATTATTTGTTTTAATAAAGTTATAAATAAAACACCGGGAGTTATGTAAATTAATAATTAATAATTAATTAATTAATAATTAATTTATTATTAATTATTGTATATTAATTAATTATTAATTATTATTAATTTCCGGTCAAGGAACGTAAATTAACTAATTCCGTTTCACAGAGTCGAGGTACTAATCTAAAACATATTATAAAGTTTATAAGACTATTTAATTTAAGTTATTAAATTATGCACTTTTAAGAAGCTGCACAACATAATTAAGTAAAGATTTTAATTAAAAATTACGTTATAAGTTAAGAATTTGGAAACAAATTAATAAATTGATTGATGACTGACAATGATTCAAACCAATCCCGAACCGAGAAAGAATCGCATATTACGTCAACCTCGTCTGTCAAAATCATTTGTTTACATTACGATTTAAGGATATTATCGTGAATGCAAATTGTATGAAATAATGGAAATACAGGAAAACCTAAGCCGGTTTTGTTGTAAGTACATATATGAAAATTGTACTGACCGAATAATACCAACAAAAACGTCAGTGAATAAATAAATTCACCAAATAACTCATCGGTATATTTTGACGTAGTGATATATTATCACAAACAAAACAAATACTTAAGTAATTTAGGAAACAACTTTAGGTATTAGGGATTTAAGTGACTATCCAAGACACCTATCAAAAACAGTGCTACAGCGCCACCTAATGATAAATGGCCACCGTTTCCAATGGTTTCCGGTAACACCAAAGGCAATGACAACGCGTTGACGACCAAAATGGAAGCGGGGGACCCGCTTAATACTGGCTCTACAACACTACAACCGAATCACGTAAAAACATTTCACAGATAACTCTAAAAAGAGGGTAGAGGTCACGAGTGTAAACAACCTAACCATCAAAAGTATCGTCGAGATTAAACTGACTGATGTAGAGCTCAGTGACCACTTCCTGGTCTATTCTACACATGCTAACCAGAGCGTTGAGAACCAGTATCAAAAATTCTTAGTGATGTCCTACATCGTTAGCCAAAAATGTTAATATTAGAAAGAGTTAAAGATCTTTAAAGGATCGAAGCCTATGACATATCAGCATACCGTTTTAGACAAAACAGGACATCATAGTCAGAGTAATATTTTCTTTTGCTAATTTTCTTTCTTGTACTTAATCTGTTCTCGTTATTTCTCGTTGTTCTCGTCTTGACAGCGGACATTGCCAGCCTGTGCAAGTTACGTTATTGGGCAATATGATACCTTACTATAAAAGAGAAGACAAAGCGCCAGCGGGTCAAAAGTCACTCTCTGTGACTGCCGAGACCGAAAATGTCGTTACGTATATAATTTTTACCTATTTAGAAGGCTACAACCCTATGCCAGCATGCTGCAAGATATTGGTCTCTTTCACTAGGGATGTAGTCTGGTATATGGTTCACTAAGTTGAACTAGTAAACGAAGAAATAGTGAACCACACTAAATAAATTAGTGGAGTGGATTACGGTCAATTCCAATGCCAAGGAAACCACTGTTATGTAACGTTAATGTTATGTAATGTATTATTTGAGATCAACAGATGAATGGACTCTAAAAAGACGAGTCAAATTCGCTACATTGTCGATACAGCTGTACCATCTCTTAACTCATAAGTCATTTCTTTTTCACATCATCTTTCAAACTACAAATCTATACAATCTCAATATTCCGCGTATTTTCTATTAAACCGTTTTTTTGGTCCCGGCGATTCCAAGAGGCCAATACGACACTTATTGGGTCATTACGAAATGTTCACAAGACAAGCGACAATGGCAGTGTGCCAGCGAGTCAGACCATAGACAACGTGACCCTTGCGACTATAAACTAACGTTAAAGTACAAAATTTTCGAGTTATCTAGAAAAGCTGTCAAATAATTAATCTTCAATACATCGTAAAGTTACTAAGTGCATTGATGATTGTTTTTATGATCCACCTAGTTAACTATTACAACTCCTGAGCTTTGGGACGCTTCTACAATTTTTTTTAAGTTAGATGACGAAATAAGCATACAACGCTAGTTCAGAACGACAACTTTCCGTCAGATTAGTATTTCTCAACTACTACATTGAAGGCAACAAAAAGTTATGAAACATGAACATTTCACGGAAGAAATAAAATTTTGTCCTGGCAAGTAAGTGACTTCAAATTTGCTTTGTGAGATAGGACAAAATATATTTTCTCTGATTGTGATTTAATCTTACATGTTGAACTCGCCACACGCTTTTGAGCATATTTATCACCAGAAGGCAGATGTGTTCTTTTGCCAATTTCGTACTATAAAAAGTGATCGCCCACGTACGCTGCCTTATAACGCCTTGCAATTTGCCTTACAGTACATTTCGACATTACTGGCATCTTGCCAAAGTCGACTTCTGAGGTCGAACGCTGAACACACATTTTAAAACTACATACATTCTTTTTACAGCTTGCATAGTGGATACTGTATCTGAACAAAGTTAGTATCTGGCTAGCTAGCAAACTCGATTGCATGATAATTTTCCCGATGTACCCGGAAGATACTAGATGAATTCAGTCGAAGATTTGGCCTAAAGAGAACCATTATATTACAGTAAGTACCAAATATTTAATATTATTTTACATTTTATAAATTTAATACAATATCTTCACCGATTCGTAGTAGAGCAGCGTTTCCTCTTCAGTCCTCTTCATTAGTGCAAAGACCTGCGTCTTTAAGTGGACCGATAATGGACTTTAACCAAATATAATTATAATGTTTACTAGTAACTAGTCTCCAATATGTATATATATAATATAAAACCGTATAGAATAAATGCGTTCAAACAGTTCAACATTTTTCTCTTATATACTAGCAGCAATCCTCTCACAATGAAACGGAAGAAACTATGGGTAACCTTAATATTTAATCCACAAATAACCTGTAAAAACAGGTGAGTGTTAAATTCGAATCGAAGCCTTCGAATTGGAATGTTGTCTTATAAACCTAGTACTGCTACTTAGTTTATAATGAAACTTAAAACACAATTCACATACCTTGTCTTCACTATTGCTGGCAGTGTGCCAGTCATACAGTTCCTTAGTTGAAATAATGCTGAACACAAATTTTTCGTGCACGCTATCATAGCTTTTGTTGCAAAGGTCACAACTAAACCGCCAAGGTTACCGAACAGTGGTATCGCTCACTTTATTCTCGGTTTTCATTGTAATATTCAACCTTAACCCAGAAAATGAGGAAACTTTGGGTTATAGTGTATTCGCTTTGCTTTTAGACTTCCGATGCAAAAACAGAACTCTTATTACAACGCTTTTTAACATTTCAGTGTGAAGCGCATTATTAAAATCAATTTTCGCTTTTTAGTATAATTTTGTGTTTTTCTTTCTGAAGTCGATTTATTTGCAAAAAAGCTATTTATTATCTAGACATGCGAAATATACGAGTTAAATGGGACCTGTGTCCAAAATTTGTACCAACTTAAGTATAAATTTAAGACTGATCGAGGGTTGGCTCGTGTTTAGGGGAGCGTGAAGATTATAGTACTCATTTGTCGCATTAAGTCAAGTAGAGTGAAGGATTCCTTCAAGAGATCAGGTCAAGTGAAGAGGCACCTGCCCCTGATACTTCTTGACTTGATGCATATTCACGTCACACGCTACCATGATATAAAATAATAAAATTGCTATAAGTTACATCGTTTTCAGCATTATAATTTTTATATTTTGACTAAGAAAAAAAGTTGGTGACAAAAAATAATAATTAAGGAACCAAGTATTTTTAGATAGTATTTTTAACAAAATTTTCAACCTGTTTTGAATAATTTTAGAAGCCTTAACGTAGGTATAAGAGAATTACTAAGTACTAAATACTCGAAAAAGAATAATTTTTGATTATATTTTTAAAAGTTTACTTAAAAAGGTTTAATTAAACAAGCCAAGTAATTTTCAGAAATATTAAGCTAAGCATTACATTAAAAGAAAGTTCTTTCAATTATTCATTAATATAAACCCTTTCACCGGGTTCAATTAAATCGCTTTACTACAAACGCATTCAAAAGTTTGGGGTGGCGCGATAATAAAGGGAGGTTTATATCGATAAATTGTCCGCGTCCACCACCCTTCTCCTCTACTAGAAATCCCATCTTTAATTACCCGAAAATCAGGTGGCGGCTAAATTAGGACAGCTCTCAGCGCACCACCTGAGCTTCGGTGCTAACACCGAGATATCTTGCTGTGTAAAGATATCGAAAAAGTAAAAGAGACTCGGCTATATCTAATTAACAATGATTATAGGAAGTTATGACCATTCATTATTGTTTTCATCGATTAAGGTAAACATAAACATATTCAACATCTTTTGGTAGGTTCCTAATCCAGATCATTCCAGTGAAATATAAACAACACAGTCTTGGATATTATCAAACAGTAGTCAACAGTGTATCAACATGGGATTTTGTGTTCATCTACTTCAAGAGCACCACGTCCACAATTAGTAAATTATCTCAAAGAGTGAAACCCTTGTGGTTCGAAATTCTATTTAGCATTCGGGTTTCATACTTGGATTACAAACCTATCATGATGTTCGTATTTGGAATAAACCACCTTGTTCCAAATAATAAAAAATCGTATCCTAAGGCTTATGAAACAAATTACATTCATGAAGATTCTCAAAGGTGGTCGATGTTTGCCAACCTGCAGTTATGATTACGATCTTAGCACTTCAAATTCTGAAATATTTTAACATTTTAACAGTGGGGCCGTTGTGATTTCTTAGGATTTGCAAATACTTTCAAATTACGATGTATTTACTAACTCTGCATGTATCAACAGTATATCAATACAGTTGAAAGCAGAATTTTAAATCCCAGTGGAAACATTAGCACGTAAATCCAAAAACATTTGTTGCGGTTTCGATTCGCGGCTTGTTCGTGTGATATTATGCGGTAAGTCGGTCACCGATTCACATTACATATGCATCCAGTAAATTTAACAGAGAAGTAATCTGATGGTCTGTTTTGATATTGCTTATTAAGTTAGGCGGCCGTTTGGTGACGAGATGTAGAAAATTTCATAAGTAAGGGTCATGTCAATGTTAAGCCATGTACAGTCGTCTTACGGTGACATAAAGACTTTGGAACCTGTGGTAATCCATTCATGATGTCAGCTCCTCTAACTAGTGTTAAGGTCTCCGATAGACCTTGGTTTAGAAGAACCGAAATTCCCGTTAGGTGAGACTAATCAAAGCTGACAATTTTTTTACGTTTTATGAAATTAATTGTACATATACTCTACTAGAAAAGGACTAAACTTTACTAAAATTATGAAAAATAATGGGAATGCTGTAAGTTTGTGTATTTGCACAGGATAATCTCTGAAACCATGGCATTTATAAGGTACATTATTCCATGTGGAAATAGGCTATATCATGTATATATATCGACCTGAACTTTGTCGGGGTACGGCCATTAGTTTAAAATAAAGTCACATCCATCAGTTTCATACTTCCGCCCTCGGGACAAAATAACAATCGGCACAAATTGTTAATTTTAATTTGGACTCCGACGGCCAATAGGAAGAGTATTTCGAGAAACTCAATTATCGTAACGCTCACAAAAATAGAAATACGTCTCGGACAAAATGAGTTTCGCCAAAAATGTCATTTTCAAAGGACGAGCGCGGATTTCGGCTAAATCCTAAGACACGCGGATTTTCGGAATCGGCCTCCGAAAAAGTTTCCATCCAAATATCTTAGGGCTTCGTGGGCGTACGTATTACACAGAACAAATACTATTATATTATATTATTATAATATTGATGAAGTTGTGGCAAATTCAATTCTTAATCGTGCCGTTGAGCTCGGAGAACTGCAAGTAACTTCAAATTCAACGGTTGGGCTCCGACCGAATTTTGTCGGGTTTGTTATCAGAAGTCTCACCGAGGTCTATCTTGTTGATAACGTCTTTATTGTGAATTCCCCAAGATGATTTAGGGCGTTCTAGCGAATCTACATTTCTACATAGATACTAAATAAGCAACCCTATTTTAGTAACAATAGCATTTATAAATAACTTGACTAAAATGCCACTCATTTTTCTTTGGCTTTTTGATATTACCTCTGTAAAATATTTTCATCATATTTGGAGTCTTCTTTACCGTTTTACCTCATCGACGCGCATTCCCACAGCTTAAGGGTCATTATAATTTTTATAAAAATAGCAAATAACATTAATTCCACCTTAAACAAACTGCAAACGGATGTCACGTATATTATTTACTGTTAAACTCAAATATCTTTTTGACAATTTTGATTATAAATGTAAATGGAATAGCGGCCAGTTAACACGACGAGGTCGACATGTTCATTTGATACACACCTGATGGCATACTGTCCTAAACGTCACGTATGCTTTAGTAAGTATATATTTATACTACTATATAAATCTGTTGAGATTTTCGTGTATGTCTCGAGATAACTCAAAAACTGCTTGACCAATTTTAAAGAAACTTGGTATGTAGTGAGAACACATGATTGCCCAAATATTAGGCTATATAAAATCTATCTATCTATACAAAGCTGTAATGTCTCTCTGTCTGAACATTCAATTTTTTTGACAAAGGTCATGATAAATATTCGTTTTATGGCACACCGATTTCAATTTGACCATTTCGAAAATTTTTGTCTGTCTGTATGTTTATAGATTCATGATTGGGTTATGTAGCCCCATACATGGACATGTTTTTCCCTGCAATAGGTAATACAAATTTTGAGGTACCTACTCATGAGTGACAAACGAACACACAAGAATTAGAGAATAACAATTATGAGAACAAGAATTAGAGAGGAATCTAATTAGGACTCAGTTTTTCATAGGATGGTCAAAATCCCAAAAATCATCGACAGATATTGTACATTTGGAATATATAGATATAGATTCTAAAGTGCATTCAACACAAAATTCCAACAACATTAAATTTCTGCATTTACACCGATAACATTTGCAAATATACATCTATCTATACAAATAGGAATTCTAATCAAATTAAGTCATTTAATTTCAGCCACTGTTGTTGCAATAACAACGGCCAGAAGATAAGGCGGATTTGCTTTCAAATCAAACTGTTAATTGACTCCTGTTGAAACGTCTTTAAATCCTGTTACCGCATTTTGGATCGCGTCAGAGATGGTATTGATTTTTCAAGGCTGTTCCCTACATGTAATAGTTTTAAACGCTCAAGCCCGACTTAATCACTTTACTTTCAATTTAGTCTGATAGCGTAAGGATTTAAACGTGTTACATCATGATAAACGCCATTGTAAATTTCATACATATTTATACAAAGCTCGTCTCAAGCTCAGGTTCGACCATGTGTGGAGTACTGTTGTCACATTTGGGCTGGTGCTGAATTTTGGAGAGGGTCCGCAGAAATTATATGAATTCATTCATCGCCGTTGATTTCTCCATCGTTGTTCATCATGCGCGCTCTAAAGGACTAGAATAGCTCGCCCACTGCGGTCTTCCCGGCTACTTATGATGTAGGTGTCTTCGATGGGAGAGTGAATAGATTTTTTAAACTTAGTGTGAACAACATCTTAGACTTCATCATCATTTATCATCAGGTGGGATTGTAATCTTTCTTTAACTTATTTTATGTAAAAAAATAATAAGTTTGAAGGTCATCGTTAGGTTTTAGTATATCAATTACTCTAGTATTTTAATATACATATGTTAACCCAGAGATTATCAATTCCTATTATTCTTAATATTAGCGGTATTTGAACTGCTATTAAAATAATGAAACCGAGATGTTCCGGGGGAAACGCTAAAGAAATCATATGAAATTAATTGCATCCTTTATTGTTTCAAAACAGAAAAGTAGAGAATTATAGAAAGAAGTGTCTAGTACATTTCCTTAAATAATTTCAAAAGTTCCGTTGCGGCAGTGTATGTATAAATTGGATAACACTCTTAATCAGCCTCTTGTTAATAGACGAGGAAGAACAGTGTACTTTTATTTTACGTAGAAACAACTGAATGTCTTGTATCGGGCCACCGGTTGTAAAGCGATTGAACTTTATTAGTTGTGTCCATAAAAGGGGCAGGGTCCATAAACCCGTTGGTACGGACATACAATGTTTTAATAGTGTAAGATTAAGGTATAGGCGGTAGCGTGGTATACAAACAACCATGTATCTCAATTATAAATATAATTTTCGCCTGAAAGTCCCTACATTTACCGTGACAATGCTGGAGAATAAAACAGTTACAGCCAAATCGATTGACGTATTTTAACTCCGAATATATAACTACTGCTATATAACGACTTACTTACTACATGGTTTAGTCGGATTCGATATGACATCACAACTGCTAATGATCAACTTACTAAATGCAATATAAGCAAATAAGGTTTAAAATAAGGCTAGTAATTAATAAATAAAAAATATTAACATTTCAATCCTGAAATGTATATCACTGTTATAATTTGTCATACCAATGATTTTATCATTGTTTGTTGATCATCTATATTTATACTAATATTATAAAGAGGAAACCTTTGTATTTTTGTATGTTTGTAACGAATAAACCCAAAAACTACTGAACCGATTTCAAAAACTCTTTCACCAGTAGAATGCTACAATATCTCTGAGTAACATAGGCTATATTTATTATTAGGAAATATAAGGGATCCTTGCTAAAACTTCAGTAACGTGAACCAAGGTGTAAAAAAAACTGCTTAAAAATTTCTTTCATCGCATACGCTGCGGAAACTATTGATGGTAGAACAAAATAATGTTCTACAATATTAGAGAACATATCAATATCTATAAATAACTTCGCGATACTATGTGTCCAACTATTGTAGTTATGTCACTATAACCACTTTTTACATTTTGAAAGCTGACCAAAATCAGACCATGATAACCATACCTTCGTATTAATCCTTATCCAAATAAATCACTTCATATTCAAAACTGTTTCAATACCTACAGATAAT
>PDGT01000065.1:648837-660584 GCA_003671415.1 Megathymus violae | reverse complement strand
TTTGACTATTTTCACAGCATATGTATATGTTATAAAGAAAAAAAATACATACCTATGTCCGTTATAAGGATAAAATTACAAATATATCATAAAAAGTTTAAAAATAAAAGTACACCCGTGCGAAGCCGGGGCGGGCCGCTAGTAATTTATATATTAAAACAATGTGTGAAGTGTAAATGTGTTCATCCATCTTTCACTTCAAATCAATATTTTCATCTTGTGCATACTGCTGAATAATGGACGAGGCAATGGCATCAGCTCCCTCTTGTTTGAATTCGCTATTTAGACGTAGGGTATTTTACTTTCCAGGCAAGGTACTTACTTTCACAGAACTTTTAGGATATTTTGGTAGCTCTGTCGGGGATTCTCCGCTTCCCTCTAGGCCCTTAACACGGGTGATGCCATTGATGTATAGACACCTCTGGCTGGTAAGTATCATTTACTATCCGGTGGTCTTTTGTCGGTTATTGTCATATTGAAGAAAGTAAAAATGCTGAGTTGAAGAATGAACAGTGTAATCAAAATGTAACATGATATGGCAGTGAACTCGATAAAACTTTTCGATAAAATAATTTTCCTCGTCTTTTATGATATGAATATTTATATTAAAAGGTAGTCGCATTATACCGCCGAAAAACGAAACTGCAAAGTGTCGCATGCAGTAGTAAAAAAGCTGCAAACAACTTTCTTCCGATATAAATCCGAAATACTTATTTGTAAAAATAGGTGAATTAAATACATCAAAAAACTAAAACGTCCAAATTAACCAAACCAACTATTTCAATGACTATGAAATGTTACAAAAATATCTCGGATTGCATATTTTCATTAAACTTGGACCAAAGCCAAGCTGACCCCACTTGCACCAGCTGACGTGTTTCACATGACACAAAATAGACTTTGTTGCATTGCAATAAAACTCACAATAAAAGCTGCATAAACAATGTTGGTAGGACGCGGCACATCCGCCCGGGAACCGTTTGTATGCGTTTTTGATAAACCACCGATTTTTTTATCACCAAACTTCCGCTGTTTACTATTAATTTGTGTACTAATAAAAGTATAAATAAGTCTGCTAAGTTAAAGTGTAAATACATCTGTCTACAGGAAATGTTAGTGTATATTTAAAAAAAAGAATTAGTTCGGTGAAACTTGTTTAAGATCAGCGAAAATTTTCAAGTTATTGATGCATATAAGTTATAAAAGACTGATTGCGTTATATTTCATTGATAGTATCAGGCGTTACTTTGCGGAAATTCATTGTTACTAAATTAGTATTAATTTACTTTGCAACAATCCGCAAGTACAATGTGTGATGGTATATACTTCTATACATGCATGAAACCTCCCTCGCTCCCACGAAGGAAAACATGCATTTATAATAAATAAAAGTATTTACCAACACACATACTGTCACCGTACATTCTTATATTAACTATTTTCATTATTTCATATGTACTATGTACCCTTTGTACTTTAACGCATCAGTAGATCACATTTATGCTCTTTCTGATAGCTGAAATAGAACAACACAGGCTTCAGTTCTTCTATCTTTCCTCTACCTTCTATCAATTGATATCAAATTTTCATAGCGTTTTACCGAACTTTAACTTCCATGGCGTCATATTTGAGTATACTCATATATAAAATAATAATATATCTAATAATCATATATGATTATTAGAGATAATGATATAGCAACATATTGCTACCATCTCTAATTGTTGTGGTTTACAATATTCCTTATACGTCGTGATTTTCTCTATCGTCTCTACGTTCTTTTAATATTTACTGATTTAATGATTACTAGTTAAACGCATAAAAATTACCTCTCAAAATTTCAAATATTCTACTTTTCATTTAATTTCAATCACAATGCTGTACTTTCCAGATCACTACCATTAATGACTCTTTCGAGATGTTCTCTGTAAATCACTTTAGTTCGTTGATATCTATTACAATTTTAATTGAGTGTCAGTTTTTACACAATATAGAAGCTTTTAAATTTCGTTACGCTCGCGTTTGTCATTTCGAGGCCGGAGTAATCTCGGAGATTAGCGGAGGGAGCGCAACGGTTTAAACTCTCGTTAATAATTAAGTGACAAAATGTAAATCTTAATACCCCGGTAACCGGTTTTACGGCGTCTCTTTGTGGAAATGGTAATTTCACGAAAGAAATGTTTCAGGTGGATTGGAGATTTGCGCCGACGGTCGGCTCAGTATCCGAGGTTTTTTGAATTGTGAAATACGGGATTTTCCAGTAGGGATTGTGAAGATTTTATTAATTTATAGAAACCCTAAAATGATTTCATTGTTACCTCGTAACAAGCCCTCCCTTGGATCCACTTCGGGTAATATAATCGTTTCATATTTCCTGTTTACCCCGATTTGCCGTCTTAGGAGTAGTTTTCTAATTCCAAAAACGTATTTGTTAATTGCAACAGATACAAAAAATGTGTGCAGTTCACTTGCAGTAGAAGAGAAACTTTTAGAAAACTAAATTGCGAAAAACTAGAGTAATGCAGTATCAGGAGTGAGATTTATATAGGGTTTATTTATTATAATGAGGTGCCTGGTTAAAAAAATATTTAGTGCTTAGAATTTCATCGACATATTTTTAAAATACAGCGTCAATTAGTGTTATTGATCTTGATGGCGATTCAATGCCACTGCTGCACATCTATACTAATAAATAAAATTGGAGTGTCTGTTTGTAATATTAAAGTGACCGCTTTTTACTACATGCATTTGAATGTGTATACGGTACATATACCAAAATAAAATTTTTTAAATTTTTTTCCTGTCTGTCTGTCTGTTTGTTCCGGCTAATCTCTGAAACGGCTGGACCGATTTTGACGAGACTTTCACTGGCACGTAGCTGATGTAATAAGGAGTAACTTAGGCTAATTTTATTTCTACTAAATATTTTTTTTGTTAAATTCCACGCGGACGAAGTCGCGGACACAACTAGTTTTTGAATATAACTCTACGCTACATAATTCTAATTAATGTTCTTTTTAACATAAAGAGAAGACGAGTTAATAGCAAACACTGCATATATGTATTCTATCTCATTCTCTCGCAGGCTAAATCCCATAGGTATATATGTTTGTCTCCTTCGTTTCAAATCACAACGATGCTAAAGATCACTTCAAACAGTATCCTCTGTGAAGTTCCGTACTAACATCTATCTACTTTACTAGTTCTAGCTTCGCTTCAGCATACATAATCCTTACCTTATGTTCACAAATAGTAATCGCATCCGAGTCTATTGTTACTGGTCCTCCTCAATCGTGTTATAAATGTAACGTTTCTCGGTATTCCGAGTCCGAATAACAAAGTATTCCAAATGTGGACGTATAAATTATAATCGATTCTTAAAACGCCAACTATTATGTTTATCAGCGGCATATGTGATACTAGAACAAATAACACAGATAATATATTTTTTTATGTTAATAGCTGACAAACGAGCAGACGAGCCACCTGAAGATGGTAAATGGTCGCCGTCGCCCATGGACATCAGCAAGACCAAAAAGGTATCACTGTCGGTCGGGATATGAGAAGGTAAGTACTGACTCTTAAGCCCCCAGCCCGAACACGACGAGTCTTTAGGCGACTGACTCGAGCAGGAGAAGGTTATCAAGACAGGCAGACTTCACGGAAAGTTGATAATACCCTTAATAATATAAATGACTTAATAAATATACTGATAATATAATCCATACGCGAAGTGCTACAACCAAGCAGGCTGACTTCTATCGCCTCTTACAAATTTGTGATTTATTTATTTTTTATTTCGGCGTATTCATGGCTTCTTATATTGGCATTTAAACGCTGGACTTCCTCTTCATTATCCATAACATAAAAGTATTCTATTCAGTATTAAGTAAGTATTAAGTAGTCATAAAAAAGCTACGTTCTCGTACTAAAATGCCAAATTGCGTCATTCCGGAGGGACTGAGCCTAAGGGCATCGGAGAAAAATATATCTATATTCTTCGCAAATATTGGTAGATACAAATTTTACAAAAGTATCGTTGCTTGAATTGATGACTAAAATTATACCCAAGACATCATTAATGGTAACATAGGTGTAACTCTAAGAGCGTAGTTTTATTAATTATACAATAGATCCCGACACCCGCATCGACGGAGGGAGATCGAATTCCATTAGCGTAACGAATTGTTGACGTGCCGACGGAACCACGACAGTCATTCGGTTTGTATCGATTGAATTCCGGCTTTCGACCAGCGCTCGCCGTCAGAGGGACAGCGAACGCGCTGGTTTCTATCAAATTAAACGGAATATTTCACTCTGAAAGTACAGAGTAGATGTGTCAATAGGTAGAATTGTTCCATCCCGGAAGAAACGTTAGCTTGTATGGAGCTCTCTATCTGTCTTCGTGTCCAAACCCGTTTGCAGCCCGTTTTTCGCCGTCGCAACTGTTACAGTTATTGATAAATAGACTGTGCATAATTTCAATGAGATATTTGAATAGTAAAAAAGGTAGGTACTAGTTATGTTATTACGGAGAAATTAAAACTTTACTTACAACCAGCTAATTTAAGTGAACTTTGGTTTTTAGTCAATACTATAAAATTTAAACTACGAATAATTAATACCAGTTCCAGAATGTTCGCCTGATAATCGATCGGTATATTCTTGCCCAACAAATTCAAATTGTATTACTAAATAAAGATATCATATCGTACATTTATTAACAACAAACAAAACGCCTTCCACTTTGCTTCAGAAAAATAACGTATTATGTGTATATTAAATTACGTAATAGCCATCAGATGGCTCGTCTGCTCGTTTGTCGGGTATTAACATAAAAAAAGACAGTAACATTCATAGCCCAGTGGCTGGTGACCGTCAAACGATCGACCAGATGTCGTTTACAATCAGAAGTTTGTTAAATTGTTGATGGTAAGACAGCATGATCAAGAATCATTACCCTATTTCTGAGGTTTTTACATGAGCCAAACCCTTCCAACATTGGTTTTAACTATAAATCACTACCCCTGGAGAATGTAACCGCATCAAAATCTGTTGATTGCCTGAAAAAATTTACAGACGTCAACTCTCATACACGAATACCGCGCTAGAATTAGTAAAGGAGGAACAAACACCCTTGACTCGGAAGCAGAAATGTGTCGTATACTTGCTTGCCTCAATCGGGAATTAAACCTGGGACCACTGACTACACAGGATTAGTATCAGCAAGGATTCAAAGTTGTCATATTATGATTAATGTGTGTCACCGATGCTATATAGGTTTTATTGTGATATTTTTTTATGTAAAACAAATTGTACTTATAGTTAATCCTGTTATTGACTTCTGAACCACAGTTATAAACTTCAGAAAACCTACGTCTTACATTCGCAAATCGATATTATTATTATTATAAAGGTTTGCATTATCGGTTTTCCTAGTTCTATATATTACAAACATGTTCCTTTTTTGCAAGTGCAACAGCTGCTAGAAAGCAGTTTGAGCGTTGTTTACAGACGGATAACAGATGCGTTCCTCATAATAAAAAGTATCACTTAAATATGCTATGTGGTCACCACGAGATATGAGCACAGACAGATACCAAACAGATAATTAATTATTATTGTAGTTTTAAAAATTTGATGCTACAAATAGGAGTAGGAGCAGACAAACAATCGCCCGAATTATCGATATCAATAAACCTTATATTACCTATTTTTCTCACGTTTTCTATATGGGACAGAGCCACGTGGCTAACAATGGATATGAATATAAAAAATACACAACCTAGCCCAGCGACCGGCGTCAGGAGGGTTGTTGAAACGCTTCGGCTTAAAGTCCAATCGTAAATCGTAATCAATTTTCGATAGATTCGATCAGCGACTGATCATTACGTCAGTCGTTTTACGATCGAGATAGAAGCTCATTTCGATTGAGATACAGTTTATCTAAATAGTCGAGAAATAATTTTCCATGATCGATTTTATCTCTTATTTTATAGTATTTATTGTTATAAAATTTAGCTATAAAATATCAAATAACAAAACATTCTAGAGTGATTTTACTAAATTTGTGGTAATTTTTGTTATCGACTTTCTCAGATATTTTTTTTTCGTTTAAACCTAATTTTTTTTTGTTTCGTTTGAATTTGAATATAATGAATTTGTGGAGCTTTTTATAAAATGTTCAATTATTCTGTCCACGCTTGTCTGAAAAGATAATTTTTTGAACTTTACACGTATGCCTAAAAATTGTTCTCAAATTATTATCTAAAGGAACTTTGTCTGCAACAAACGATCTCACGACAAAATATCATACGACTCACCGCTTGTATAAAGAAGTCCTTGTGCAGCACGCTGACGATCCCGAAGTTCGTGAACTTGAAGACGCGATCCATGATCCACATGAGGTTGGAGAGCACGCCGGGGCGGGGATTCCACGCCGTCATAAGCATGGGCACGTCCGCTGTACTCTGATGGTTGGCCAGTACCAACGTGCGATGGTTACTACACGCTGCTGGCTCGTCACCGGTTTCCACAACTAGGAAGGAAAAAAAATTATATATAGCAGATGATAGGCTACGAACGACATATATCTCATATATTTTAATTTTCATAATAGCGGATGTTATGCAGTGTCCACAATTTGTGTATTTTATACCGATATTTCAACCCATTTCGACACATTAATCGTAGTCACGATCGATGTAAATGGATCGATGTAAATGGGTGTAAAATATAAAAATCGATTTAACCTATCTGTGATATCAGTATCCATACGTTCCTGGTCAACAGAGTCTCACAAACAATCCCCCACAGTTGGCCAATTCAAGCGTTTAGAAATATCAAGCGTGTGGAGCGCAGGAGATGATACCAGATACCCAACAGCCTTCGGGGAATAGCGTTGAGTGTAAGCGCAGATTTATTTCTATATTCCATTCCATCTATGCTTCGCCGCAGTTATATAACATACCTTTTCGATATAGTTGTAGAACCAAAATACCTGCATGAGGTTAGTGAGTTTGTGTATTATAGTTTACTAGTAAGCGGCCCTCGCTTGCCTTCAGAAAAACTAAGCCTTACGCTTAGAAATAGCACGCGCATTGTTTTAGAAGTGGGTTTTTCTCGTTCTGTTAATTTAAAATATTTTTTTATAACTTTTTTATTCATGAACGGAACGCAGTGAAACGGGCTTTAAACAGTAAGTGATGGTTACTGCAATACATAAGTGAAATCCAAAACGAAGTCGGTTAAGCACTTTCTGAGAATAACGCAAACAAACGCACAGACAAACAGACAAAAATTCCAACAACTATTGTTTTGGCGTTCATAAAGGCCCCTAATAATAGCTTTTTCGTCCATCTTTCATGTACAGAAAGCGATTAGTTAGAATTTTATTATATGTATAGACAGTAAAATATTGTAAGATACTAAATAATAAATAAATAAGACTCGACTGATATTTTTACTATAAATGCATCCGAGATACTTTTTAATTAACGATAGAAATTGAAAGTTTACTGTAACGACTTAGTTTTTCATCGTGTTTATGGGACGACGCCCAACATGCAACACGCCACCACAACCCCGGGCAGCTCAAACAACAATTCTCCGCGTTGTTTTAACAATATTTCTTTCTGTTCAACGCGACCCTTATCAAAATCCATCAGGAGGTATCCGGGCGTCACGTTGCGCAAGCAACGCGGTGCTTCTAAGCGGTTTTATCAAATAAAGATCGATTCACAGAGCATTGTAGGTACAAACATTTCATGACTGCGAGTAACAACGCTGTCGGACTTTGTGGGGATGGAAATTAAGTTTCGCTGCCATTTAATATTTTGAAATTCAAATACCGAAATCGTAATCATAACCCAATCTATAACCGAAACAGAAACATGCTAAAACGCCAGAAAAGCCTCAAATATATGTTGTAAATATTCATATCTTGGTACCAGTATAACTTGAAACGAGACAGATGTATTTTTCTCTTCTTTCTCAATATATTAGTAAAGAAAGTCGATTACCAGGTTTGTTTTAAAGACTCATAAATTTTTCAACATTGACAAACATTGCTACACGCAATAGCATTGAGGCATTGATTTTACATGGACTTATATCTGCCGACTGGTTTTGTGTATCATCTTGGTTATACCATGGTATTTTTTGTGATTTTTTTCCATAACACAAAGCTAGGTTCCGGTATCTTCTGAGAACGCACTAAACAGACTCTTTTCTGCCGTTATTGCATTTCAAATGAAATTACCTTGCAAGACACAGCAAGTTCCAGTCGCGACACGCTTCCATCTTTCCTGAATCACAACGATAAAGAAGGCACAGTCTGATCATTCAGGTGGTCGAAATCCCTTTTCGCAATATTGTATTATGTACAAGAACATCTATGTATAAACAAGGACATGCCGAAATCTACGAAATCCATCGACGGCACACGTCACGTCGCGATCGGGGCGAGGGGCGAGCGGCCAGGGGTGGGGTTGTAAAGAGTCGTCGGTAAATAAATATTTTCCGAACGACATATTTACACAAGACATACGAGGGCACGGTAGAAGATGAAACACATAAAGTAAGTACATAAAAGACTGGTTAAAGCTGGAAAACGCAGACAAAATAGTTAGTACAACCGTTGAAAAATTAACAATTTGGTCCCCAAACTCATTAATTATTCTTTCTAATTATTTACTGTTCTGCACGTATTAAAAATCTTATCTATTTGTTTACTTACTTCAATATCGCAGACAAACTAATTTTTATTGGGGTTTGGATTTTAACAGAGAAATGTCTGTAATTCAATTCAAAAACTGCCATGTATCAAAACTGGTTTAGATCTATAGATTTATCGCACACAGGTCCGACTTTTTTCGATGGTCACTATAAGTTTCCACTACAATCTTAGCTTAATGATGTCAAATGATAAAGGGCATTAACTTAAATAACGCACTTGATAAAGCACGTTTTTGTTAGTTTTCGTCACTATATAATTTTCAATCAAACACAGACAAAGACTGGATAATCCAAGTAACTATTCAGCTCAATGTTTCCCTAGCGTTGTTCAAACAAAGCCCGTCAGAACGCGCTGTAATCGTTTTAGCGACTGCTCTCGACCTCCTAGGAACGTTATTAGCGGCTAGTGGCTCCGGACTATTCAATTTTATCGCGTGCTCTGTTGTACTTCAGGGTTCGGAATAAATGAATTAATTCTAATACAGACTTTTGTGTAAGTGTGTTGACATTTTCATAAAATATATTTTAAAAAATATGCATTTCAGCTTTATATGTCCGCTTTAGTAAAACAGCTTTCGTGGTTTGTTCAAAGGACGAACGAATACTAAGGTGGAACTCGCTGGCTTTATCTTTAGCTACGTGTTATTCAGTCAGCTCTCATTTATCATTACTAAAGAAGTAGGGTTTATTATCATCACCATTATTATCACCACAGATAACTTATCCTCTAGTGGATCTCCTTGCAGAATTTCAAAACCGTAATCTACCTTACTAGCTGAATGCGACTTCACACATCTCATCCACATAACACACTTCTTAAATCATTATGGAGAACAGGTACCCAAGTTCCTTACGACATTTCTTGAATCGAAGCGGTTATTAAGTAATTTCTAATACGTTAAATTATATAATAATAATAAGTTAAATGGTGCTGGATTTGAACGCGGTCCTCCGATTGGGACATCGATCTTTAAACTATTAGGCTCAATCTTAAGCGGCTAGCATTGCATAACGTTATATGTATACAATTAAATTCATTTCATTAACACAAGTGCAACATGATGGACGCAATTTCATCTTCATCAGATGAAGTGTTCGTTAGAGCATACGGTGATAAACATGCTGTTTACTTTCATTCTGCACTTCCCCTCTAATACCATTCATTCCATTAAGCACGTTACACACTTACCATTGATTACCATCAAGAGTGAATAACTGTCGCCATTAAAATTCAAGAGTCGGCGAAAAGCCGAATTAACATAACAAAAAAGAGAGTCTTATGCATTTCATTCTACTTAAAATAAAAAATGAGGTCCTGTTTAAGATTCAAATTCTACCTACTATCTACTTAAGCACTCCATCGCAATCTCCCTAAATAAATAATCCACCCCCGTTTCAAAAACCTCCATAAAAATTATTAACATTTTCATGAATTCGCGATTTGCCAGCTAGCAATGTAAACTTGGCCGACATCGGAACAGGTCAGAATATCAATTTTACTAAGTTATACTTTATAACATTACGCGACGTAAATTTAATAAGAGCTAGAAAGTCGTGGCTCATTAAATAAAATTGTATGACGATTCATCTCGAGAAGCAGAGCGAAAAATATATTTTATCACGAAAACCTTGTTAAATGATTTCACTTAACTAACATTAGATAGTATATACTAGCTTTGCATGGCCGACGTCGTTCCGCAAGGGTAGACGAAAAGGCAGACGGGCCACCTCATGGTAAGTGGTCACTGACACTTATGAACGGAGGCAACACCAAAGTAATCACCATTGCAACGCGGGCATTGGAAGTTCTCTTTACACCTTTTTTTTAAAAACTCCATATCATAGCAACCCGGGAATACCTCCGACGAATTCGTTTCACGATTTGCGTGTGTGCGACAAAAATTATCATGAAAACTTGACAGTGAATGATTGCCGCTAATTCAGTCTATGTGGATGGAACTACATTCTTCAGCGAGTGGTGTGATGATGAAAGGGTTATGTGGGCATTAAGTCAAACAGTTCCTCGAAGCACTCCCCGTTACAGTAACGATAGAATGCACGTAGACAGCTTATGCCCCTCCCAAGACTTCAAGGTCGGTGATTCGTGAGTCGTTGACGAGTCTGATACCGCGTTTTTGTACGACGGTGAATGAATGCAGTCGATACTGTTGCGCCCTTATCCAAAGGTAAGAGCAGTACATCATATGAGACCTGATTGTATTTTGTAAAGCATAAGCTAATTCAGGTTGCCCTATTCAAGACGTCAAGCTTTTTAGAAGCTAGCTAGGCTTTAAATTCCAGATGACGCCGGTATTGCACATCACTGCAGATGTCAACTCCCAGAATACTGGAGCTATTGTAAACATTCAGCACCGTCCCTTGTAACTGAGGCTCATTAATAAATGAAGCTTTTTTTAGCAGTAAATGCGCAACGTGCCTCTTCATGAATATTAAACATTAATGACCACAAAAACAATAACTTTAGCTACATATAACTGTACTAGGAAGCGCTGAGCTCTAGTATCATTTCACACTGTGAGATGTATCACGTCGGCCAAGGACATATTAGAGAACTTCACACTTCGAGGAGAATGTAAAGAATTCTAAGCTATATAGATTTCACCATGTTTTCCTTCACCGAATAGAGTCATAATTAGTTTGTGATTTGCACATAAAACCTATACACAAAAAGGCAGTGGTAGTGTAGTGGTTAGTAGTGGTAGTGTAGTTGTAGTTTGTAGTGGTAGTGTAGTGTAGTGACCAGGGAGACTCGAATTCAGTTGTGGAACGGTGTAGATCTCGACCGTCAATTCAGTCTGACATAGTGTGGCCGTACGTCAGGGAACGTGCAAATTAAACAAGAAAATAAACGGAGGAACAATTCCTAGTAGAGAGTTACTAGTCTCCAATATGGTTGAAACTAGGCTTCGTTGTAGCGCGAGCTGCCGAGTGTCGAGCCCTAGTGACGTTTTTCCATCGCGCGGATCATATGCCGCATTCCATTTAGCAAC
>PDGT01000065.1:636734-648809 GCA_003671415.1 Megathymus violae | reverse complement strand
GTATGTATGTAACATATAACTGAAAATTTGTAGGTGCGTATAGCATTCAAATTGATTCATAACAGTCTGAAAAGTAAGCTATTACACACTGCATCCAATATATAAAAATAGAATTTGTTTATAACTTCCATCATAACACACACAGATAACGTACGCGTTACTTTGGAATGGGAAATATGTGGAGTTAAAAGTTAAAATTAATCTGTTAGGACTTTCGGTACTTCTATTATATATACTAATACTTGCTTATATGTAATGATTTAATCGCTACGTATTATTGTTTCAGGCTGAGCAACGATTTCAAACATATCAGTATGTAGTGTATAAAATAATATTTTATTTAAATTTATTTTAGCTAATTTTTACAATTTTGTAGTTTTTATTTTGTATAATTTTATTTTTGTATTATTATACAGAACACGAGTCTATTATACATAGTCAATAATGAATAGTTACTTAATGAATGAATAAATACTTTAATTAACTATAAGACTCCCGGGAAACGTAATGGATCCGAGGAAGAAGGGTGGAAACGTTATCTATACCAATCTATACTAATAATATAAAGAGGAAAGCTTTGTATTTTCGTATGTTTGTAACAGATAAACTGAAAAACTACTGAACCGATTTCAAAAATTCTTTCACCATTAGAATGTTACATTATCCCTGAGAAACATAGGCTATATTTATTACAAAAAAAATAAGGAACCCTTGATAAAACTTCAATAACGTGAACCATGGTGTAAAAAAATTTGCTTAAAAATTTCTTTCATCGTATGCGCTGCGGAAATTATTGATGATACAACAAAAACAATTTCTACAATATTAGAGAACATATAAATATCTACAAATAACTTCGCGATACTAAATATCCAATTATTGTAGTTATGTCACTATAACTACTTTTTACATTTTAAAAGCTAACCAAAATCATATCGTGATAAGTATACTTTCATATTAATCCTTATCCAAATAAATCATTTCATATTCAAAACTGTTTCAATAGCTTTAGATAACTTTTTGAATTACTCAAATCGGACATTCCGTTTAGAAGATTTTACGAATTTAGGAAAATAAACACCGCCGCCGCCCCCGCGTATTGACTAGTGTGGCCGCACACGAAGCAGTCATAGCGTAGATCGGCGGACAAGGCGACGAGAGAGGGGGCACGAGGTGTGGGGCGGGCACATCTATGAAAAAGGTAGTCGCGCGGTCAGTACCTTACGCAGCGGACATATGCAACACTGAATTTTGACTATATTCACAGCATATGTATATGTTATGAAGAAAAAAATTACATACCTATGTCCTTTATAAAGATAAAATTAGAAATATATCTCAAAATGTGTAATAATAAAAGTACACCCGTGCGAAGCCGGGACGAGTGGATGGTCGTTATATGGTGGTGAACAATATTGAAGATTTATTATTTTCTATAGGGTGTATGAAATAGCTTTTTATTATCCAAGAAGTCTAACAAAAGGAGAGATTTTAGGTGAAACCAAAGCCGAAGCTGATTGTTTGGCTGTAGGCGTAACTTTCAGCCCAACACGGTAGTGAAGATATGTGCTTTTGCAATTGTATTATTTTTATAAAAAGAATATCATAATGCAATCCAGTACCCTTCGTGCTATTTACTCGCACTTAATCAATTTAAGGAGTGATATGAAAAGGAAATTTGTAGAAAATTAATTCTGTTAATAATCTGATTAATAAAGTTGCTGCGAGAAACTTCTCTGACGAAACGCTGCGCATTAATAGATTAGAATTCAACCCGGAAACTCAATTAAGTTGACAAGTCCTAATTGAGAATTACTGTTGCAGGTAACTTATTGAAAATTGTATCCTACCCGTACCATAACATACAACTTGGTTGACAACACGGGTACAAAAATGTCAATGAAACAACAATAAAAAATGAAATTTACGCGAGACTGAAAACGAGATCCGCGAAAACTAACGATAATCTATACTAATACTATAAAGGGAAAGTGTGAATTTTGTGAGTTTGTCTGTATGTGTAGGGTAATCGCCGGAACCACGGCACAAAAATTCTTTTTTCATTTGAAAGGTACCTACATTATTCCAGATGGATATAGGTAATATATATCTACACATTTAAATTGACTAGTCATGATGATTATATACATTAGATTTAGTACTATAGACAGATTAGTATAGATTATACCTATGTATGTATATTTGTTCAACTCGTATGAAATCAGAGCAGGTCGTTAGTAATATATAAAGAGACAATCACAACATTCCGCAGGTGCACACAAAAAAGTTGCGCTATAGTGCCTTTGATCCATTAAATATTTTAAATTTCTTTAGAATGCAGACAACTTTCGTTTCATAAAAAGTCTTTTCGTCAATATTAACTTTTCTTGCAGAACACCGCCATGAAAGAGATCAATAATAATCCCTCAATGTTACTCCAACAGTAAATATAAATTGTAATTAAAAAGAAACCAAGCGCTAATGAGAGAAAATGTTTTGAAGTTCATTATAGCGTTGTTGCAAAGGGTAAGGATGATCGAAAGAAAAAAACGGTTCTCAGTCAAAAAATAGAATTCCGAGTAATGAAAGAAAATAATTAGTTACAATAATAGTTTAATTAAATACCGAATAAAAACAAGAGTTCGTGGTTCTTCATTGAAATGGTATAAGAAAATAGTATTAATATCAATAAGATGAATAGATAGGGTAATACAGGGTATCCATACAATAGCAGTAAAAACTATCGAACGTAAGACAACAAAAACACAAACAACAAGCATTATTATAAAAGACACAACAATAATTGACAACATTTATCATCATCATCATCATCATCATCATCATCTCAGCCGGACAACGCCCACCGCTGGGCACAGGCCTCCCCCAAGGATCTCCACGACGATCGGTCCTGCGCTGCGCTATAAAACATATATAATATATACAACATTTATACAACACCTAAATTCACAACGTTTAAATACGATATTGGGTATACATTGATCCAGGATTTGGCCAAAACACGTTATGTGTAACAAGTTAGGCCCAGTTACTGAATAGCTATTTTTTTATGACACATACTGTTTGCACCGTTTCCTGTATAATTATAATTCTCTTTGCACAAGTTCTCAAACACAATGTCGTAGTTGCGTATTTCAGCGACCGGGCAAATTCCGAACGACTTGACCGATTAAGGTCATACGCACATAATGTTTTTGTGTTGGTTGGTAGGATCTGCTAGATATTGAAATTATAAGGAAATTGTAATGTATCTATTACAGAACAAAGCTTACCGAATCAGCTGGTTGTATAACTTTCAACATTTGTAGCATCTTCTCTTACACATGACAGACGTAGACCTTTTTGAAATGGGGAATATTACTTGAAGTTGAAAAGAACCGAAGCCCCGCTTCCTACTGCCTCCGACAGTGTAAAATACATTTCACGGGTGACTTAAGAAGGTGGGGTGACAGCTAACGATAGGTTTAACCGTATTGGGGCGGCTCAGAATACTCTCCCCAATCCCATGCTGGCAGAACAGGGTGGCAGAAGCCAGCCTGCTTGGTGGTAGGGCTTCGCGTATAATATATTATTACTGGTATTATTATCTTTCCGTATAGCCTGCCTGGCTAGCTACCACCCTCCTGCTCGAGTCGGCCGCCAAACGATTCGTCGTGTTCCGGCTGGGGGTTCGAGAGCCAGTACCTTCTGTCTAATCCTCTTCTCATTTCCTGGCCGACAACGCATCAGTGATACCTTTGGTCTTGCTGATGTCCACGGGCGACGGTGACCACTTACCATCGAGTGGCTCGTCTCCTCGATTGTCGGCTATTACCATAAAAAAACGAGCAAAGAACTGTACCACTACGCAAAAGTTCTGTCGAGATAAAACTAGGTGGTGCAGAACACAACATCTTCCAACAGGAGGGACCAGACGCTATTGCTTCGTCAATTGCGGAGCACGGTGCACCACGAGCAAGGAAGGTTGAATCAAGGATGAATGAAGCTCTTTACATTACACCCCACTTAACTGCTCTTTTATTCACATATTCTAAATACCACACATTGAAAACCCTATAAATCAACCTTACTTACTAATAGCTTATTGGTTTTGTTTTTTGAAGTAATATTAGATCTTTAACAGTTTTACTCAGTTGGTATATGGTTTCATTCGAAAACTTTCGTTCAACTTAATTTAAAATGTCCAAAAATATTTATGGTACACCTGAGCACCTACTATATACTATATGTAAAATACCTCCACATTCATCGCTTCACACGTTTTTACTTAGGTATTCCAGCAATGTTCTGAGGTAACATCAGCCTCCTTAGGGACCTGACCGTAATTCTACTAAAATTTACCCAGGTTACAGTATATTTAAGACACGTAGGTAATACGACCCCGTGTGTACTACTAACTTTATATTGTGAATATTTATAATTTATTTTATAATTCTCCGAGAAGCATTTTCAACCGATACCAAAGTATCATTAACACCACTCACTTAAGAATGTGGATACATCCACATCCACTTGATCTATGGTCATCCTCTACCGTTCAACTTCCAAAATCCGTTATGCTTGTATTTAAATTATGTAATCTGATCCTAACTGAGATTTTTTCATTGCCTTATTACATGAAGTAATGCATTGGTGATTCTTAATATTAGAAGTCCCCGTTGCTTTTTGTGAGCCTTTAAATCTATAAAAATATAAGTACATATATTATCTGGTTTTTTTAAGTGATATGGTCCCACAAACAGGACTGCAATACTATTTGAAATCAGTTGCAAAAGCATAGCTACTCCTGATAACTTTGTGACATTAGTTGAAATAGTTACTACGTGTAAAACATATTTATGCAGTTTCCATTGTCAAAAATAAAGAACAAAAAAGGATTTCTTAACATATATGTAACATCAGTTACTTATAGTAGCTCAGGTCCTCTCAGCTTATCGGTATTCGAGATTATTAATTCATCGATGCCAAGGAAGTTGCCATCTGCATTTTCCCGAGCACCATCTGCGACGAGGAATTCACAATCGCAATTAGTCTACTCAAGACCTATATATAAAATAACAAAATGGAAATTTTATTGGAAAGCGTTTGGTGTCAGGGAACGTCGAAACACAGCGTCGAGTGTTAAATATCGTTTATTGGCACAGGCACGATGGAACATATAATGAGGCTGTAAATACAACATATTATTTCTAAACATCAAAAATGTTTGGATTTTGCATTAAAATGAATTTAGAAAGAAAACAAATAATAATAATAATAATGAGTTAACGATAAGAACTGGAAAATCTAAATGGAAAAACAATTAACTGAGAAAAGACTTTTCGATCAACATAGAAACAAAGCGATCCACAAAATCACTACTTTTCTGTTGATGAGCATGATACCCTTCATTGGCGAATTACTAGTTCATAGCAGGGATATCAGATCCCATCATTTTCTACATACCAAGATAACGTAAACAAATTAGACCTATTGTCCGTGACATAATTAAACCTCACAAAACGGAAAAGCGTTGACCGTGTTTTAAAATAAAAATTGTGTATTAAGAGTGTGCTCAGAGTCAAGAGATCACGAAATGTGTGTGCAATTTTTTTTTTACGATTTTCTTCTACATGACATTTTCCTTTACATTCCGGCCAGCTTGATGAGTCATTTTTAAACCAGAGCTATCGGTTCTAATTACTTTTTAGTTCAAAAATAGAATAATATTAAAAATTCTAGATTCGACTGAAGGAGCATCTTCATTACACCTAAAGTGTCCATTGGGAAGCAACATTTGGGACAAGAGTCTATTCCCAACTCATACTAAAGATTGGACGTATCATCTTCATGCTTAATTTTACTTATTCTATATTAATAATAAAATATTTCAAATAACGAAGGTATTGGAGATACATGCTCACAGTTAATCACAATCCCTTGCCAAAACCTCAGTGTCCTTCAGTGGTAATAAAATATAGGGTCAAGGGTGGACCCACGCTGTGAGCAGCGGCGCCGCTACGGGGTTCCAATAAAACGAGGTCGCCGGAGTACGTATTTCAGTTATATTGGTTCGACACGATTGAAATCTGATTCGAAAATCTTTCATACGATTCTACTACCATAAATTTCATTTTAACACTTACAGCAATCTGGTAAGATAAATCCTTGTGGCCACTGATCTCTTCTCTGACATGACGTTGTTAAATAACTTGTGGTTTTTAAGAAAGATGAACCTATAAGATTTACGATTAGATTTCAGTTCATCATACACACACACAGACGGACACGTAACTTGAGAATTTTATCTTCTAAACTTCTTCGTTAACTATTTAGTGCAAATAGAAAGTCTTCGGGGCACCAACTGAATACACCAGTGCGCCCTTTTGAAACGCTTGTTAGAAGAAGAATTTACTTTTCTCGACACTAAATGAATGTATAGTCATGAGCTGTATTCCTGGGGTTCAAAACGTGACACTCATACCTACCACAATGACCACTCGCAATTTAGGTCTTCATGTATTTGGAAGTTAACGGGAACTTGATTGCACATCCTCCTTAGGGCAGAACATAGAGAGACTTTTAGGTCCCCACGATTATTTTTTTCTACACAGTACAATAGAGTGTGACTTCGTCGATGCCGAAGAAAATACAGTCTACAGAAATAAATTTAAAGTTCATAATCATTAAGGTATTCCGTAAATACAGTTATGCTCATAATTTTTTGCTTCTAGTACCGTTTGAAAAGGTGCTTTAGCATTGAGAAGAAGAAACGGCGGAAAAAACTCCTCTGAACTTACAAATGTTAAGGATACCACAATGTATCAATCTATACTAATGTAATAAAAGGAGAATGCTAATTTTGCGAAATGGTGTGTATACGATGCGTAATCTTCAGAACCACGGCATCTAATTAATTTTTTTTGACATTGAAAAGGTACATTATTTCCGGTGAATTTCGGCTACGTATGTATATAGTACAAAACAAATACTTTGTCTGTCTGAATGTGATAATCTCAAAAACTAGAGCACGGATTTTTATACGGTTTTAACCAATAGGTAGATTGATTCACGAGGAAAATTTAGATGTATAACGTCGGGAAAAGTTTATAAAACGCCTGATAAAAATTTGCAATTATTATTTCAGGTGCAATTACTATATGTGAGCGTAAAAATCAAGTTTCTCGAAGCGATGCGGGGCGAGTCATTAGTCCATACTACTATGTGTCTGTCTCTCTGTACACACTATTTTTTGTCATATTTCTTAATAAGTATTCGTTTTATGACTCACTCACATCAATTTGACATTTTATGTTCCGTTATAAAATTAATGTGTAGTGAGAACCCGTGATTGCGTAGATGCTAGTCCATATATATAAATATCAGTAAACCTAAAGTAAATCAGTAAACCTGATGTCTAATCAAAGCAACAAACGTTTTGTGTAATCACGTAGTATACATAATTAATTGGTCAGCCCGAACGATGTCGGGAGGGGGTCGCCAGTAAACGTCAATATGGCGAGCGCAGCTATGATGGGATAACAAAAACAGACAAAACCGCAGCCAAGCACTAGCCCGAAATAAAGCGAGAGTTCAATTTGAATGAGATGCTATACCTGTAATTAAAACTCCTCAAAGCGCGTTTGCTTAAGTAATTAACGGGTGCATTTCGCGACTGGATTTCGAGGCAAGAGCCGTTAAGGGTTCGTATTTTCTTACTTACTAGGTTTTGCTTTGGAATTGCGACGTTCAAAATCTAATTTAAATTCTTCTTCTACTTCAAAGAGGAAACATTGCAGTGAATTTTAATACAAGGACATCCCGCAAACTGCTGCTACACATTGCCATCAATTTTACAAACATAATTTCGTCCTTTTTAATGTCAGTTAATAATTCAACTGCAGATGTAAATATAAAATCCTTAAAGAAAAAAAATTAATCACAAGGCTGTTAGTTTCTGGGAGATATTATTTTGTAAACACCTGTTGATAAGAGTAATAAACAATGTAACTTACAGCCAGTGACAATGAGTGAATCAACGATAAATCGAATAAAAAAAAGAAGCACGGGGGATGTCCTTCACGTAGTAACAACGCTCGTGAATGAATGAATGATTGAATGAATGAATGAATGAATGAAATTATTTATTGTTCAAGCATGTGTACATATTTGATGTTGTTCTAATAGCTTTCCAACATATTTTACAGGTTACACCAGTATACAAATATTTATTATTAACTTTGCCACATTTATAAGCATTTATAATCGTAACGATTGCTTAAATTATCGATTTCGCAACATTACCATCATTACATTTAATTGTGTGAAGTGTTTGATAAGCATTTATAATCGTAACGATTGCTTAAATTATCGATTTCGCAATATTACCATCATTACATTTAATTGTGTGAAGTGTTTGATAAGCATTTATAATCGTAACGTTTGCTTAAATTATCGATTTCGCAACATTACCATCATTACATTTAATTGTGTGAAGTGTTTGTGTGGGCGAAGTCATATTGAAATTGTTACAACTATCGATGATTTTTCCTAATCTAGGAAAAACACTTTAGAATCATCGCGAGTAACAGTTCTTTACAATAAGATCAAGTGCAGACTTCCATGAAGTCTGCCAGTAGGTAGGTACACTTAGTACCCAGGTCATCTGCTATCTGAGCTCAATAATCAAAAACGATAGATGATGATGAGCTGGAACAAATTTCAATTCAAAGTGTACTATCCCCTTGGGACTTCTATAAAGTTAAGAACAATTTGAATTATTACGACAGTATGCTCGCTTAATAGCATAAGAACCCGGTCGTAAAACTGTTTCTACTTCACTAACCCATTTGACAATTTCACTGTTACATTTTCTGGAGCACGTTTGAATAAATAAATAGTTATTTCGTCCATTTCATTTTATATCCAGTTGGGGAGATGCTAACGGTGAAGCAAAATGCCACGAGGATTAGTGTCCGGTAATTTTTTATGCTGTCTTGCCAATTTTAATAAATGTTGGTTATAGTTTTAAATTCTACGACTTTATCAATAACTGAATTTTCAGGATGTCACTTCGCCAAATTCTACGTTGCGTTTTTTTTTTTTCATAAGACTATTGGCCGTATTGGGGCGGCCTAGAATACTCCCCCCAATGCCATGCTGGCAAAACAGGGTGTCGTAAGAGGCAACAGAAGCCAGCCTGCTCGGTGGTAGGACTTCGCGTAAAGATTATATTACCAGTATTATTATTAAGTCATTAATATTATTACTGATATTAGTATCTTTCCGTGAAGCCTGTGTGTCTAGCTACCACCGTCCTGCTTGAGTCAGCCTCTAAACGATTCGTCGTGTTCCGGCTGGGAGCTTGAGAGCAAATACTTTGTTTCTCATTTCTAGGCCGACAACGCATCAGTGATACCTTTGGTTTTGCTGATATCCATAGGCGACAGTGACCACTTACCATCAGGCGGCTCTTCTGCTCGTTTGTCGGCTACTTATATTAAAAACATATATTCTTGTTTTTATAATTATACATCATCCTCACATCTTGTAATTGTTTCAAAATATAGAGGTCTGCAGGAGTAAATTCGATCTTTCTTACCTTCTTCTCATTTCCTAGCCGACAACGCATCAGTGATACCTTTGATCTTGTAGATGTCCATGGGCGACGGTGACCACTTATCATCGGGTGGCTCGTCTGGTTGTTTGTCGACTATTAACATAAAAAAAATTAGTTCAATTATTTTTATGTTTATGTTATGTTTATGTTTTATTTTTATGTTATGACTTTTACCGTAGGTATTATTGGAAATTGCGATTTTATCGCCGAATCTGAGCAACTGATAGATCTTAATGAACATAAATACACATTGTAGTGAAAAATTCTGTTCTTCTCTTTTATAAATCAGATTGAGAAATTTGTATCATGACGACGACAACATAAATGTGAAATAGGTACTCGCTTTTTTAATATTTCTTTACTTTAAAAGTTTACGTTATTCAAATACATTTTTATTACAATTGAAGCACCTTGGTTAAATATATTTAAGTCCTAACCAGATGTAAATATGTTCACCGGAAGGATATGAAAAAGGTTGAAAAGTATGTTTTGTCTGTACCCGAGTCAACTTGGTTCAGCCTCAGGCGGGTGCGAAGCCGGAAGAGAACGCTGCGTTGATTTGCTCAAAGAAACATTTTTCTGCAAAACCTTTGTGTGTGAGGTTCCCTTTGAAAGCGTTTACAAGGAAACTGAATTAGAGAAAATGAGGATTAGTTTTTATTTTTATTTACATTTTTTCTTATATACCAGGCGCATTTAATTTATATGTGTGCTGGAAATTTGCTTAAATCCAAACGGAAATGTAAAAAAGATCAACCAGTTTTACTTTTATCGTGTTGTTGTAATTTGTCAAGAAAATGCAAAGAATCAACAAAAATATTGCCATTGTGGGTCATTATTCAGAATACCGAATTAAATGCTGCATCACATATATGACTCGTTAAATCGAAGTTGATCCGTAACAAAAGCACCAGTTGTCACAATTTCCTGTCAAATTATACATCCTGTAACGTGCTAATTGACGCACTTAGCTCCTTACGAAATTTAATTCGTAATTTAGAAATTTCTTCACATATAAAAGAATATTCTTTAATTAAAATGGCACTTTTTATTTATTGTTTTGGTTATTTTAGAAACAATTTATGTTATCTGTGGTCGTCTCTGTTCAACTTGACATAGTCTGTGAAACTATGCCATAGAGTACTTATCTCGTCTATTAATATAATTCAGTGTATTACAGATATGTAATAGTTGGGGTCAAAATAATAAAACAATTTTACTTTTAATAATTTTCAAATTTTACTTCTTAAACGTGGTATGTATGAATCATGTCAATATTTAAATAATTCTCGTAATGATGAAATTTATTTTGTAATTATGTAAAGACCTCTATGATAATCTGTGAGTACGTTTCTTATTTGTGTATATCTGTACTGTATACCGCTTAAGGACTGACTTGACTACAGTCAAGCATCAAGCACTTTTCTCTTACAACCAACATGTAAGAACATTGATATTCTATTTCAGATTTGTTTTTTCGTGAGCCATCTGGACCGATTATTTAAAATAATGTTAAAATTTTATATTTAAAATATCTGCGGACATAAGGATGTCGGTGATTTAATTTATTTTCCGATAAGTCACAAATAGTTCGTGACCACACTCTTTCTATATAACACGTGAATTTTATTTCTCAAAAAAAAAAAAACGTGGATTATACCAGATTTGGCTCGGGACCGGTGTGACTATAATGCTGCCGCGTTTATTTTACTAAGGCAGGCGCGTTTTCCGCGGTAAGCTGTGGAATCAATAAAAATATTTCTAAAATCTATCGAAATCTATCATATCGAAATTATGATGGCAATTTTTCCAGCCTTCCTCGTCTGCTTTGTTCCTTCCTGGTTTTCTTCCGGGTTCCAGGTGCTTTCTTTATCTTCCTTTATTACTTTTTTTATATTAATTTTTGGAAATGCGTAAACAAGGTTTTGTTTCTCTTGGCAATATGAACTTATTTTGCAACTAAATTAAAATCTAACTAGAAGACATATCTTGCGGTTAATCCCGGACCGCACACGCTGTCAACAACGACGAGTACGTTTTCGTGGATGGTGATTTTCTGCATGGGAGACGAAACCGTAAGTCGTTACAATCTAATTATAGGGCCAGACTGAACTGGATACATTATGTTAATTTTATTAATTGCCAGTAGTTAATTTGATATCTGGTGGTAACTAGTAGGATAATACATAAAGCTAGTGTTTCTGAATTCCCTGTTTAATAAGCACATTGTTCACCGACGACTCGTTTCATTTAATGCTCATGCTCAACACATAGCGCCCGCCCTGCGATTAAAGGGTCCAATGTCTGCTGGCTACATCGGAGTAAAGCAGGTAATCACAATGATCATGGCGCCCGATTCTATATCTTCATGTTTTGTTATTTATAATTGTTTTGTTTTGTGTATTCGTACTTGTTTATTTCTCTCTTTATAATTAACACCCGTTTTTAACTAAAAATTA
>PDGT01000065.1:611164-636678 GCA_003671415.1 Megathymus violae | reverse complement strand
TATATTAATACCTTACTATGTTTTACATGCGTCATCAAATCAGTTATGAGTACAATAAGAATATTAGCTCAAGTAAATTAAAAATGATCCATAAAGGGTAAGGGACCGAACCCCTATAAATACAAGAAATCCATTAGAGCGCTCCCAGATATTTTTTATTTGCTGTCGCGTGGTGATAAGTGTTACCTTAATGTCAAAACCACTGAATTATTTACAAGCACTCGGAGTTAGACTCGCAGTGACCAATCGATTCGAGCGGTCCCTTCAATCTTTAATAGCGTTTACTTTATGGTTGTAATATATAAATCAAATGTACGAAAGTAAAATAAGATTGCAATCACATTTATGGACATATTAAGTCCCAGCGTTCATCTGTTCATCAACATCATCCTCGTAATGGAATGTCACAAGATCGTTGTCTTAGTGTTACCCAGAGGACAGGCCAAACGGCTTCCATTGAAATCGAGGCAGGAGGAACTCATAACGAGTTCTCTTTCGTCCAGTATAACGAAGTTTTCATTTAAATAAAAATAAAAAATTAACAACAACTCGGAGAATCGCTCTTTTAGCCCCGATCCATAGTTTCGGTACGATTAGACTTTAAGTGTGTGACTACTGGCAATTAAACTTAAAAAAAGAAAAATTATATAGAGCTTTTATCTGTACAGATCTTGTAAACACAATTTTTTTGTCAAAATCGGTGCTACTTCATTGCTATCTTCACAGAATTTCACTACCAGCCTCTTTCACGCCGAAACCCTTTTTAAAGGCAAATTTCCATGAATACAAATGACCCTCCGAGAGTGGTGTAAACAGTGTGCCCGGGAGGAGCCGAGTATTGGAAGATGGTCCTGATTGAGTTTGTTCAGGATACCATATATAAACTCTTTGTGAAGATGATAACAAGATCTACTTGCAACAGATTCAGAATAACATTTCCGACTTTCACTAGATCGTCCTTACGATCTGCGTAACTAGGGTGAGATATTGCTAGAAAATAAGATATTTGTACGTATTTCATAAATAAAAATATGTCGGAAGTATCAAGAAGGGAATATCTCCTATACTAAGTATATCCTGATAAATGTTCCAACATATAATGATTACCTTATAATGAGCCTATGTAACTGCTCCGCGCTAAAAAATCATGTTTGTTTTCGGGCAAGGTAGTCTAAACTTGGCCTTTCACTAGATTAATTTTGAACTTACTTTTTGTTCAAAGTTCAATGACAAAAACTGTAATAAGAAAACTTGCATAACTTACACATGTTTATAATTATCAAAGGAGTGTAAAATGCTATACTGGCTTTGCCATTGTCTCTTGCTCCACACACTTTGAAAGACGACTCGATCAAAGAATTAGGACAGTTGCGGGTTAGAACCGAGAATGACAACGAATTACAAATATATCTTCTCAAGCATCCACTAAACATCAGCCGCTTGAACAATGCAAGAAAGATCAAAACAAAATCCAGTTCAGCCACTACGAATAAAAAAGGTCTGTGGGCGGTCTAACAATTGCATCCTGCTTTTACCAATTGATTAATTGCAATCGTGTGTGTGATGGGCCGTCGGCCTACTTCATAACGATAGTTGGTCGTGGAAACACGTAATGTGGTCGAATTAACCGGCGCAGTGTGGGCCGGCGCCACGTTTGTCGTAGTTAATAATATATGTATATGAGACTGTACAGTTTGCGTCAGTCGAAAATAATTATACTTCAACAATAATTTTAAGACACGATTTTGTAATAATGTTTATTAAAAGAAACGGACACTTTGATCTGTCTACACATATATTATAATTCTAACTGATCGTTCTCTGTGCAAGAACGGTAAATGAGAAAAAATATAATTAAGGACTTTTATTAACGCAACAGAACACAAAGCAATAGTCGTTAGAATTTTTGACTGTTTGTCTGTGTGTTTATTCGCGCTAATCTCAGAAACGGCTTAACCGATTATGTACTGTTGTTCACTTATGTATTATAGTAAGCATCACTTAATACTCAAAATTTGTTTCATCTCAACCTGTCCATAATTAAAAAAGTTATATATTGATTTCAAATAATGTAGGTACTATTTCTTAGCGTAAGGCGTAGTTTTTCCAAAGCGAACCGAGGGCAGTTTGCTAGTTTATAATAATTCTTAACAACATCTGTGATATGCCGATTAAGCTACTCTGTTAGCTATTCTAGTAAACATGAGCTGACTATGTTACAATGAATATCAGGTTACAGCTATGAAGTTATTGTATTTTCACTGAAACCAATAGGTAGTGGTCTAAACTAGCATTCCTCTCAAATGTCCTTACTCTTGCAAACAATAAATTTGTTTCAACGCAAAACACGAAACCTAGCCAACACCCTTGGTAGTTCAGTTATCGGCTAGAGTCGAAGGTGGGAGATCCTTTCAATTGAAGCGTAATGCTACGGCCAGTGCGCATTTGAAGACTCCAGAATCTGGTGTTCTTATGTCAATAACCGAGAAACAAACAGATGGTCCACTCAATGGTAAGCGGGCACCACTGCCTAAGGGCTTCCTCAACACCAAGGGTATCACTAATGCACTACCGGACCAGAGGAAAGCGAAAAAAACTGTTATTAAATATCCCATACGATAACTGAACCAGTGTATAAACAATTCACGATTGATTCTAGTAAGTGTGATAGTAAGCCAGTTATAGAATCCCAACAGCATGCAAAACGTTTACACAACGGTGCTGGAATTAAAAAAACTTGCTAGTAGAAACCTTATGTTTCATTAAAATGCCAACGAAGGTACTGACATGTGCAGTCAATCAATCGAATGGATCTTTTCTCTATTAAACGACTGTGGACCAAGGGGTACTCCCGTAGAGACACCGTTTAGAGAACAGGGCTCTGAGTAATAGGTCGTGAGACATTGAGTGTCGTAAGAGATTGGTAACATGATGTGTGTATCTTATAGAAGCAGCCTGCTTCGACTTCGTTCGGGTTCAATATAGACTACGTCCATCTGGAATCATGTGCCTCTTATATAGTAAAATAATTGATGAAATAGGTTCCGTGGTTCCGAAGATTACCATCCGCATATACAAAAACTCACATTATCACTTTATCATATTCATATTAATATATTATCTTATATGCATGATTTCAATTCTAGCACGATGATTTTGATATCAGACTCATAAGCGCATTTGCTCTATTAGTTTGACCACTGCAATCCATATGATTCTTCAAAAGTTTTCGAATTCCATTGCAGTCTTATTGAAATTGATCACCAAATAATGGATTTCTGCTCTTGATGGCTTAAAAAAATCCATCGGTTTTTTGGATCCCTGGCCAGAATTTCGGAATCAAACTTGTGAACTTTCCAAGCAAAGTATACAAAAGTTAAATAGTAAACATTTGTTAATACTGCACTTTCCAAACTATTTATAACCTCGGTTATTATTATATTTCGTCATGATTTATTTAATTTTTAGACTATCCTGTTGTATAAAGAGAGCAAAATAAAGCTGAAATTCGATTTGCCAATATTAATATGTACAATCTATACTAATAATAAAATTCTAACTGATCGATTTCTGTGCATGAACGATATATGAGAAAAAATTTTATTCGGGGCCTTTATTAACGCAACAGAACCCAAAACAGTAGTTGTTAGAATTTTTGTCTGTTTGTCTGTGCGTCTGTTCCCGCTAATCTCAGAAACAGCTTAACTGATTTCGCTTTGGTTTTCACTAATGTATTGCAGTAAGCATCACTTAAAACTTAAAGATCGTTTCTTTTCAATCCGTCCATAAATAAAAAAGTTATAATTAATATATATATTTCTAATTCACAGAACGACAAAAACCTACAAAAATGCAGTTGCTATCTTTAAGCGTAAGGTAGTTTTTCCGAAGCCAGCTTTTTGCTAGTATGTACAATAAAATAATAATGTCAACTTTAGTCATTGCCCTTGACAGTCACAGATTATTTTTGACGTTTTAGCTAATGTCGGCCGGTGTTAGGTTGCCGGTCGGGAATCACAAATATAGGAAACACTACCATTATATGATACTGATTAAAACTATAGAACGGTATATGATTAAAGTTATGCAATAAATTCCGATTCAACGCCCACTAATTAGCCACCGCATCTATACAAATATAATTTCCCCGCTTCTCGAACTATAGAGTAGGGATGAACGATTTTTTGTATTTAAATCGATCTATTGGGTCATGATGAATCATAATTTCTACAACTCTGAATAAATTTTCAGATTCTGATCTGAAAACTGTATTCGTACTGCATTGTATCAATCATTCCTTGATTCAATTTTTTAAATAATAATTAACTTGATATTTGTTGTTATAATTCAACTTTATAATTTATTATTAATTACACTATTTTAATGTTTTATGTGTGGTTTTTCCACCTTTAGTTATCTTTTATCTAAAGATTATCTAAAGACTAATATATTAAAGGTTATAATTTAATAAACTTGTTACACGTCAATTTTATTATTTTTAATCTCCTCATATAATTATACTTCATCTATTAGTGTTAACACGGTAACGTTAAGTTATAAATTAATCTCTTTTCATTAACAAGAGCAACACTTGTTCTAACTATAATGAAATAAGACAACATATTTTTATGTATGTAAACACAATCTAGACAAACCAACTTACGTTACATTTGAATCGCACTTTCAAATAAATAGACATCGCGTCAAAACAAATTGATTCAAAACTTCCGAATCATTAGAACTTGAATCGATCTTTGTAAAAGTAGAATCGTAATGTGAATCCGTAACAAAAAGGTCACGACCCCTTGCGCCCGTATCATCTAATCAGATTAAGAGAGGCCACTCTATACGATGTCCCTCTCATTGAATGAGGTTCATCTGTTGGGGATATAAGCACAGAAAAGATAAAATAGTACTCAGTATTGGTATATTAACATGATTACAGTTAAGTGACAAATAAAATTGAGTTATATACACAGGTTGTTAGAGTTTATTTTTAGTCGCAGTTACCATGCTATTTCTTTCACGGCTGCCTCGGCAATATGGAAAGTTCTTGCTAATTTACTAACACGCTTAGGGAAGCAATGTTCTGAATCTGAATCGAGGTATTCAACCGAGGTCAGTCGAGTTTTTCTATCGCCATTTAATTTTAAAATGACTTCTTAGTCTAGTGCCAATTTTCCGGTACTATGTTTATCTAAGACATTTCTTCCAATAAACGAGTTGAGTTGACTTAATAACAGAAAGATAAGTTACGTTCGTTTGGACCCAAATAAGTCAGTTGCTTCTCAGTCTCATGCAAGCACGACCTTTCTTGCAATTATGTAAAAAAATTAAAAGGCAATAACTGTGTCGAAGGTTAAGTACCGCGTTCGATATCCTCTGGATTTATTTGTTATCAAAACTGGCAGATTTATTCTCTTCAAAATTTTATATACATTCGCTGGTAATCTATGGACTGGACCCCCGGGGAAGAACGGCCCTGTTACGATGGGAGGTTGCTATTCATATTTTGATTTGTAAATACTACTTTCTGTTAATATTGTACTTTCTGTTAAGTGTATATTGATTTAAATACAATGAAAACTAATATAGTCCTAATAAGTATTAAATATTGTCAGTGTCTTCAAATATAACATTGTTTTAAAACCAAGAACGAGAGAAGGAGAACACCACAGAAAATTGAAAACACCCATGAGTTTAAACAATATAGAAATCTAACCCATAAAAGTAGAATACATGCCAACAAGAGTTGCCATGTATATAAGTTTTAACAAACCTTATCAAAGTGTTAAATTTGTATTAAAAGTCATATACCCTCATATATAAAATTTGCTTAAATTTCAGTGTAAGAATCTCCAACTCCCCGTCGTCGCACATCATCGCCGCTGCAATATCCGAGGCGCTATGATTCCGCGAACACTAAACTCGTTCTTTCAACGTCAGAACTGAAATATCACAGCGAAATAATACTATCAGAATATCTAGTACACGTGAGAATGTTATCTGATGCATGTACGTGTCATATTGCAATCGATGTAAGATAAGTTTAAAAAATATCCTTAAACAGTGCTACAGGACGATGCAATGTTTGCACAGCTAAATTAAAGATAAAACTAAAATAACATACGATTTATTAAATATAAATAAATAGATTAAAATAATGGCATTAAATTTACAGGATGGATGTTTTATAAGCTTGATGATTTTTAAAGTATCAACACAAAAATTGCGCTACTTTTGTAGTTTTCCATTAAATTGATATTCTTACTCATTACCATCAATTTAAGCTAAAAGCCATCTTTAATGACATCTATGGTGTAGAGGTTAGGTTAAGGTAATTTATTCTTAAATTAAGATAAAACATTTTTTATTATTTGGTATTAAAGTTCAAAGTTTCGTTTTGCCACTGATAAAATGAATCACTGAACTCACCTCCACTATGGAACTCTTCACCATGTGTGGTGATTGGCACTTGGCCCCTTTTAACTGACTTCGGAAAAGGAAGAAGTTCTATGTATTTGTATTTTTTATGTATATATGTATGTATAGCCATAACTCCGAAGTTTATGAACTGATTTAGATGATTAGTGTATAGAAGATGGCTTGGTACTTAGTCCTTTATATATATGGTGAGAAACTGATGGTGGGTTCCAAGCTAAAGAGTAAATTTGTCAACGAACAGAAATAATTAAGCCGTGTTGAAAGATATTTGATGTGTTGGTGCAAAGCTTTTTACGTTTCTTTTTATTTTAATAAAAATCTTCCTGAAGATGAATCTACTAATACTCGCCGACAGTGAAACAAGGCTTCTATTATGTTGAAACGCTGAACGCCGACAAAGGCCATACATCAAAATGCCTAAATATCACCAACAGCAACGCTCCTAAAGCAAAATGACCCACCATTTAAGTTGATATACCGTTCATTGTTCCTAAAGTCGTCGCTCCAGTTGTAGCTATAGAAGCTAGTACTGCAGTGGACAACGGACCATTAGTACCGAACGAAGCCGGAACAGTGATCGATGTAGTCGAGGGCATGTAGGCGATGCATACGTTCAACAAATAAGGAACGGTTGACAAATGCAGTAAGGTCTGCCCGTGCTTGTAGTGCCGTAAGATATATGGAGCCGAAACTGATTGATGGTGGCATGTAGGCACAGAATCTCGGCCCGTTACGCTCTTCAGAGACATTCGAAAACGGAATGAAACGGAATTTATTTATATTTACGACAACTGTTTTTGAGTATATAATTGTTTAAATTTAAGATGTCTGAACAATGGTAACCAAGTTGACTTGAAGGGTTGTATCACTTAGTATAACTCGATCACGTCATTAGCTATTAGTGCCTAACAACAGTCAACTGCTAAGAATTTCTTCCCGCCACTGTAGTCCCACTGTTACCATGTAATGGGGTCGAAATTTACATACAACAAATACAATACTCGTGAATGCCCACCGCTTATATTGGTTTATTAGGTATGTTCCCACCCATATAACCTTTTCCATATAGTGAAAATATATACACTTTACTATTAGACAATCTTCTGACAGTTACAATGACGATTGTCATAATAATAACGATGATTTGGGCCAAGATATATGAGATGTTGACTAATATCTAACCAAAGAGTTCATTTATCTACATATTTGATGTTAGGTTAGGTCAGTCACATAAAAAATCTCCGGTCACTATTAGACCCTACGGGCCCCTGAAGGCCAGAGACTGCTGGCGGCCACTTAAACCATTAAATTAGCAAGTAAAATTGAAGCCCAACTATAATTCCTATTTACCTTCAACCAATTAGCGATGTAACAAGTTGGTAAAATTGAGACGTACAAACATACGCGTTAAAATCTGTAACTTCAAAACCCTACAAGAAATCGATATGAAACAAACCCAACGTCATCTTTTAAAGAACCCTCTGCGATTCAAAGAATTTCGACTAAATCCTTCAAGTCGTCTTGGAGTTAAATAAAATTCAGACGAACGGCCAAACAACAAAAACATCTGATTAAGCTTATGTTTTGGGTGAACAGTACATACCACTTCATTATTAACTTTATTGAGAGACTAATATTCCAATTTCATTAACTGGCAAGATAAGAAATACTGTCGTAGAGCTACGAGTAAAATAGGGAAACTCACTCGGTACTTTCGTGACTGCACGCAAAAAAATAAACTCACAAATGAAATGTTTCAAAACGCGTCAGGTCAATGTACCTATCCTATCAAAAAAAAGAAGCTCAAAAATTCAGAAAAAACATGGCCAACTTGTTTAACTGTAGCAGTACTTAAATTTTAATTATCACATAAGTAATGAAGCTTCTAAATGGTCCCATTGCCATGTACTAGCAAAGTAATACTGGGCAAGATGGCGACGGTGATAAATAGTCCATTCACCTTGTTTCTCTTTGGATACCTTATTGTGATCAAATTCTTCCGATTGGATTGCACGGCAACAATCATGCATATGGATGATCCGATCCAGCCGGCATGACTTCGGCGATTGGTATTCATAATTTTTAGCAGCATTTTAACGCATTTTTATAATGCTTATAATGTTTTATTAAAATTCCTAAACGATAAACCCTGTCACATCCACGTTGCGTTACATTTTTGTTACTACATAACTTTAAGTATGAAAAATTACAATTCATGAAGGAAAACTTGCACCTAAACGAGCGTAGGAATATAGAAGATATTTTTCTATGTAATTGTACACAGCTCATCGGTCCCAGTGAATCTCGGTAAAGCAATATTTAATTCGTAATGGCCTCCTATCGCACGTACGTAGATCTCAACTCTGAATGAATTGGATTCTGCACTCAGAAGTTCTCTTGCCAAAATTTAATTACAATTGTTTCAAATTTGTATCGAATAAATAACGCAATTATTTTCACCCACTTTCAACATAAAGTCTTATTTATTTCTCTATCATGACCTTAAAAACTTTAATAGTGTAATATCAGCTGTAATTTCTGAGTGGCTTTCATTATCGATCATGACTCAGATGTCAGTAAATATATATGTCGAAGGTCATTCACTGATTTTAATTACACAAAACAAATACCCTCACATCAGTTTGTAGTATTATTACTTTATGGGCATCGACATAATGTTTGAGCTTCTATACATACAGCAGCATTTCAATTAAATTGCCAGATTTAAGTGTGTTTGTAGAATATAATCTCGTAGATGTTGAATCTCGCGAAGTCTCGCAAAGTGATGTGAGTACTAATATTATAATGAGAAAGTGGGAATTTTGTGAGTTTTTGTATATACAAAGGCACCTACTTGAATTTTTTTATCATGTGTAAGGTACAGTACTCTAAATATATATACATATATGTAGCATGATGATAATATTCCTCAAATATGTCACATTTGTGTTAATTTAGGTCGACTAAAATTGACCTTGTGGAACTCAAACAAAGTCGGGGTAGGACGCTAGTTTACCTAATTATAATATTAACTAAATATAATGCTTAGATTATTTCCAAAATTTTAACGGGTACCTAATCATGATTCGAACCCAGACTACAGCAGTAGATGCGTGATGTGTTTTTGCCAATACCGTTAATTCCAATATTTCTTATAAAAAACGAAAAGGCACTCAACTTCAATGAGGAACTGAATCCAATATGACTGTTACGAAAGCAAACGGTTGCCTAAAAGAATTCCATCAAACATTCTTGGCAAAATATACAAATGCATAAACATTCAACCCGCAGCGTTCTCTCAGGAGAAAATTTTCTTTTTCTTCGTGCACCTTATTCTCCATCTGCCGCCACATAAATTTGTCAAAATGATAACCCGAAAAGACACTGAAAGGCCGTAAGTTATGTGTACGCGAGCCTCGTAAATAATGCCCAACATCGACCTGACGTGGACTCTTATGGCGACGGACAAAGGATCATTATCGCGTGACAGCAATGAAATTGCGAAAATTCGGCCCCTTGTTGAAATTAATTACGCATACGAATGCTTCGTTTTAATTGTGATATGTCAGTTTTGAGGGAGCATTCCGGAGAGTTTAACGCGTATAGGAAGGTGGGAATTGCCCTTTAGTAATTTCTGATGTGAATACCTTCGTGTTACGGGTTGTTACATCAAATTTTTTAAGGAGTACTTTTTGCTTTTTTCTAGTTTTGATGAAATAAAAATTAATTGTAATCCAAATTATGCTCATTATTAAAGTTAGATGTTATTCACAATTATTGTATTTGATATATAGGATGGACATAACATTTTTAAGATAACTAACGTAAACTTAATAAGAGTTAATATGATTGAAATTGTAAACAAATGCAAATAGGCGATTGCATGCAGTCTACGCCTGTAATTATAATAGCATTAAGAAAATCATTGTTAGAAAAATATATATGTATAATCAATAATATTAATTATGTTGGCGTTCAAAGAAATAAAAAGAAGTTTTTTATATAAGATAGTTTAAAGAAAAATTGTCCTGTGTACTAAAAACCACCTTAACGAATAAGAACAGTGTGATAATGATAAAAAAAGAAGGACTACTATATAAAGAAACTTCCGAGGATGACAATTAATTTATAGTAATGAAAGCATTCGATTATTAAGATGTCTTGGGATATCTCGATTATAACTATTAGTAATTACTAATTAGTAGTTCATGTCCATCTAAGCGAGACAGATGTGAGTTGGTGGGCGATCATGAATGATTGACATAATAGAAACATTACTTATTACTAATACCGTACTACTAATGACTGACTTACTTTAATCAAGTACTCCTCATCTAAAAATTAGTAATACTAATTAGTTACTACCGTTAATCGATTATGAAAAAAAATTAACTAACAGTCCATTATCAGCCTAATAATCGATTATCAATAAATTAGTAAATATTTCGATTATGTCAATAACATGCATTATTGTTAACATATCGCCCACCGCTAAAAAACTGATTAAGATAGAGTGGCACTCGCGTCATACAGGGTTCCGTAATCTAAATATATCCAGATATTTTTAAGGTTCCTTTAGTAACTTGATGACGGGATTTTCCTATGACCTGCGGGAAGGAATATGTTTCCTTACATTTATTTTAATATAATTGTTTAACTGTCTAAAATTTCCAAAATCCAAATACATAATGAGCTTATTTATAAAAGTATTAATTTATTTTTATTGAATACATAACTCAACCATACCCACTTACACAAATACTCGTAGACTTCCAGAAGAATTAAAAAATAAATCGTTCTACATTCCCTTTTTTATTCCTTACAATATGGTACACACCGAAGTGTATAAAATGATAAAGAAGTATGACATACATACATGTACGCATACTACTAAACAAACCTTATCAATAATTTTTGTGTGAGTCCAAAGCACGCAAAACTGAGGAACTGATAAAATATTTCTTTACGTGAAAATGCTATCGTTGTTAATCCATCATCCACGAACTTAACTGTCCCATTGCTGGGCTTAGATCTCATCACATAATGTGACCACCACGTTACCAAGTGCGAATCGGCAGTCTTCACATACCTTGCAAGACATTATGGAGGTTTTTCGGTACGCATGTTTCCTCGCATTTCTTCGTCTGGCTGTTAATCTTTTTGTGAGGTCGTGAGTACTTGTTATGTGTGATTCCTGTATGTCCGTGCCACACACGACACAGGGCACAAGGCATCCTAGTGCGGAGGGCGAGTGTGTGAGTAGGTGCTTAAGGTTTTTCTGTACTTATATTACAGAGATTGGGAATTTTGTGATTTTCTGTCTGGGTAATCTCCGGAAGTACGATACCTATTTGAAAATTCTTTTACCATTTAGTAGATACAATATTCTGGATTAACACTAGCTATATATCATGTATGTATGTATATATACTATTTAGAGTTGAATATAGATTTAACTTACGTAATACTGACTAATATTTAATTGTTCAACCGGAACGACATCGGGGTAAGCCACAAGTTTAACTATAAAAGTAAATTTAATCTTTTATACACATTATATACCTTTAAAAATACAAATTAGCGTGAAGGATTCGAACGTGGACGGAAGTGCGACCGTTTAATCTACTAGGCTATAACAGCTTCGAAGGAATCGGTGTTTGTATACATACGCACCTACATGCAAGACGTTAGTGAGGTGACGACATAATTGATCGTGTTAATACACCCGAGATATGTAAAACCGGCAGACTATAACGAGTTCCATACATACCGCGCGCTAGACGCCGTTCCATCCACGGAGCCGTGGCCGCAGTGAACCCTAATTAGTTCGCCATAACAATGTTCGGAGACATTCCACACGCGAGCCGAGCTTCTCGTTACATGAATAATTAGTGAATTGTTTCCGGAATAGATAATAAGACCGGCTGGTTGGCTACAGCCTATTAGTATGGATGGCTTTATATAAGAGGAAATTGGACCTTACCATACCATCCAAACTTCATCAGCGATCTCGCAACTGAGGTCGGTACCCTGCTAAGTGAAGGGACCCTGGATTGATTCCCCAGAAAGACATTAATGTGGTAAATAAAACGGAATCCTGGTGCTGGTATCCCCACAATTGTAACACACACCAACGCCTTCAAACTAACTCGAAGTGCTTTACATTCCTTATCGCCCAAAGGCATCACCGACGCGTTATAGTGCAGAATGAAAGCAAACACTTATTCGTGTCCATTTTACTCTGAATACAAGTTTATTTCCTTCATAGCCCTCTTCTAATGACCTTTCATTTTTGCCTTACTTTAATCAAACTTCGCGGTTTGAAGGTAGCACTATTGATCCCATAATGTCGGCAATGGACGGACAGTAGTCGATATAACAACCATTGACGTATAAAATGCTAACACAGAACCATCGTCCGCCCTCGACGCGGCGCCGCCCGTCCGCCGCGGCAACAACCGCGCGGACAAACCAAATTTGCGGCGCGCGACGTCACCGGGACCTTATCGAGTTTCACGTCACTCGACTGCTAGAGCCTCCGTAATATTGGAAATTTTATAAAGAACTCTACGAACTTGTTCTGTCTTGCTAAATAACAGTTCAGTTTTTATACGGACAGACTGTTGAATGTCTAACTCTCTAATACTCGTAAAAAAAAGATTATCCAAATAAAATTAACCTATCAGAAACTGCTAAAATTAGAATCGGACATATGTGAACGTATTAAAAATTACTTGTTTTTACTTATTACGTAATTTGAAATCTAAATATGGTTTTATATGTTTTTCTGAAATTTATTAACATACAACAAATGAAAGGCTGCTAGAAGGACTATCTATGGCATACATGGATCCCATCGTTCAGTTTTCCTTTTGAAAAAGGAACGTTAAACTATCAGGCTGAATCTCTAATAACCTCATAGACATAGATATCAATTACAAATAAAACAACATACATTCTTGCAACAAGTCAGTCGCAATTATTTCGGTATTTTAGAAAACTAAAACGGACTACGAATCGCGTAGTTTCGTTTGGAATCAGATGATCGTAAACAGAGCAAATAATCTCACCAAAGGCTCAATTTATCACAGTGATCAAAAGGTATACTAAAATCACTCTGCTAGCCAGATTTTAGTGTTTGCCGACTATACCATAGCCGTGCTTCGGCTAATACCCATTACATTAATCGTATGTACGATATCTCCATTACTAAAGTTAGTTCCGTAGTTTTCGAGCGCGCAATTACGGAACAAATTGAACTCGTCGATAAAGTTCTTGACTGAACAAGGAAATTCTGCTGTAACTATAATGATTGAAATAAGCATTTAGTCGTCGTGATAGCTCACCGTTTTAGTTGATCGTAAACGATCACAGGTGAGCGAATTCATAGTAATATTATTAACTTTCTGTTCAGATGTGGTTGGGCGTTAAATAGGTGACCGTTATTTCATGAGCACTTGCGCGGATGTTGATTTGTTAAATCGATCCACGGTGAAATCCTATTCTCCTCAATTATATTTAAGAACCGTTGAAGCGATCGCACTCCATGGATATATTTAAGATAGCCTACTCACGACCTTTGAATTATGTTGATTTTTTGTTACACAATACTGATAAAGTAAGAAATAGGTGGAAATACTTCGTGATTGTAATTGAAGTTATTTATTCATTTATTTATATTAAATTCATTTTTTATCTTTAACTTCTTTGTCCATTTGTAGTCAAACAAAATACTCTTTATTCCAGCATCAAAAACAAGCAAATAAAATAAAGGTGGCACAATCAAATTTTCACATCTAAAACAGTTGGCACTCCCGACGTGCCACGTAATGTATGGAACGTGAGTATTCCGATGTATAAAGTAAATACAATTCTAGATCCCGTCTCAACTACGTTCGCCAGTATAGGGATGTGCCCTTGCGGATACGGTTGAAAATTTAATTGGAATATATAAAAAAACGATTTATGAAAATTGGTTTAAATTGATATACATAAAATCTTATTTAATTTTCATATTACAGAGTTAGATAACATCATATTTATACAAGAATATAGAATTCTAACTGATCGGTTTCTGTACATTCAGGATATATGAGAAAAACTACAATTAAGGGGCTTTACTAACGCAATAGAACCCAAAATAATAGTTGTCAAAAACGACTTACCCGATTTCGTTCTGGTTTTCACTGATGCAATAAAAAATCACTTAATACATTCATTGCAATCCGTCAATCAATCAATAAAATATGTATAATTTCATGAATTAAAAATAATGCGGGTACTAATTCTTAACTTAAGGCGTAGTTTTCCCCATGCAAAGCCAAGCCAGTTTGCTAGTCTTATATATATATATATATATATATACATAATTGAACGATCTCATAAATTTGGATTACGTCCAATATTAGTCAACTCGATAATTAATTCGAAAAATTACCCACCATTTCTAATATCCGATTTTTCGATTTCCTTAACAACACTGTTCGCGTCAGAGATAAAGTGCTAAAAATCGTTTAGTACATCTGGTATCTATTTTGTTTCTGGTGAGGTTATTGACCTGAATGTTGCATTGTTCATGCTTCAGGTTACTTGTCTGAGATTTAATAAACGCTCACGCACTTCCGCGCCCTCGCCGTATGACACTCTGTATTGCGGGTGTCACGCACATACAAACATGAAAGATCTAAGAACAAAAAATTATGGAACATAATTTATGCCTAAGGGAATCGAGACCCCGATGAAACTCCACTTCAGGGCGAAACGCGTGTTAGTTAAGAGAATGTATATTGGTATATAACACAGTTTAATTTGATATAACTGCATGTTTCTTCTGTGGGAGGGAGACAGGTGTTATGCATGTCTAGAAGTATATATATTCCATCATACATTGTGCTCGCGGGCTGTTGGAAATTAGATTAATACTAATTTAATTACAATAAATTTCCTCAGAGTAACGTCTGATACTATTAACTATAGCAAATTGTAGCGACAAAACCTAATAGGTATCCCACTGTATATACGGAATGATGCTTCTAATAAAACGATAATTCAGCTGAGGTGATGCAATGAGGTGATGTTTTCTACGATAGACTGAATCGTGAAACTGTTGCTGCTTCCACCGTGAAAGAAATAGTTTCAACCTTGTTTATCAGTTGATGTGTTTAGGGCGTTACGTTAAGCTCAACCATTTATGAACGAACTCATGCTCAACTCTCAGAAGTTACAAATCAAATGGCAGTTACAAAACAAATAGCCTAGTGGTCTGAATTTTGACCTCTCACACGAGAAGCCTAACTTCGAAGCGTGCATGCACATTTATTTAAATATTAGCGAATATAAATTTCGCTATAAAAACATAATGACATCTGCATATCTGACAGTTATGACTTTAAACCAATGTCATCGAATGGTTGAAACATTTTATTTATTGCCAATATTTTGACCCCGTGTTCACGACGAAATTGCGGTAGTGAGTCCATGCAACTGGATCGAAATATTGGCAATAAATGAAACGTATCGTGAGTACCCGTTACATAATGAAATTTACTCGATAGTTCTTGAGAATATTCTCAAAGTCTACCCATACCCAAGAGTAGGGCAGTTATGGGTTGTGCTGATGATTATGCACCATTCATCTATGACTGATTTTAAGTGTGTTCTTAGATGTATCTTAGGTTTATAACATACTAGTAGCCCGTTCTGATTTTATTTGGTTTGGGAACAATTATCTTATAACATCCACTATGTGTCCATTCGGAATGATTTAATTAATATAGTGCATCAAATGATAAAATAATTTTTCAAACAGATTCGTGGTTCCAGAGATCACCATCCGCACGAACTAACAAAATTCACATTATTTCTTGATAATCTTAGTTTAGACTAGGGTGCCGCCGGCGCCTCATTTCGTCAAAGGTAATTGTGCCCGCGCCAAAAAAGTGTGTATTATATTTGTCAGGCATTCCACGTTTACTTCACGTTAATCCTAAATGTGTCGGTTTAAAGATTTTTTTTTTGCATTAGAAACATATTACTCTTCGTAATTATAACCAAAATATCCAAATATTAACTTAGTACAGAAGGTCCTTATTAATTAAACATGGAATACAAGAATCCCAATTAGCCCATAAATTATAAATATACCAAATGTCATCAACTTAAACGTAACATTACGACAAAAAAAAAGACATTGAGTGTATTAAAAAAAAAGTGTATTAAAAAATCCCAGACCACACTTAAAACTTTGTTTTTATTATGCAGCAATAAATGAACTCTAATTGTACATCTGTTTTGATCATACGGCGATTAAGTAACATCGGACAGCATCACAAGTCGTAAATGTGACCGGACAGCAAGCGGCAAATATTTTATCAAGCTATTTATGACCAGATGACAATCATCTAGGGCTTATCGAATACTAACCTCCTTATGAACCTGCACTAATGCAGCGTGGGGTATAAAGTCATCTTCATTTCCAGAAAAACCTGTGCAGTGGATCAGTAATTAGTTATAATCGAACTAAAAACAGTTCTGCACAAAACTACCGCAAGTCACGAGGCCAGTTTCAGATTTAATTAGCTTTAAAATTTTTAGGTCACTTAAAAGCTATGAAAGTAGGTCTTAACAACTGCAGTCTTTGTGTGTTAGGAACGAAACGTGTTTGGTTAATTTCGACTTTTTCTTTGGACAAACATTTAATGATAGACGTAACCCCTTTACAAAATCGCCTGGATATATATTAGTACTTCTGTCTGTCCGTTACTGACTAATTTCACATTTCAATTATAGCAATAAATAGTCCCACTGTTGGGTTCGGGACTCCTCTAATAATCACCTTTGTATTGAACGGAAAAGTTAAAACACACACACACACACACATAAACAATTAGATGATAATTACGAAAATGAATCACAAACAAAACAAAATGGGGATAAGTTATAATTGATTAGTAAAACAAAACTTGAGAATGACTGAAGTAGTTCGTTAAGAAAGAGTAATTGTTTTATACAAATTTAAAAAGGACAGTGTACAAATCTGGTTATGCATGACCTAAAGGATACAGCCATTTATATATAGAAGCAATTTAAAAACGGGTTGCAAAAAAACAAAAAACTGCATTCATCATGAATTATACACGTGTGTGAATAGATGAATTAAAAATACAGATAAAGACGCTTACCCTGCAGTCAGCAGCTAAAAGGTTGGTAACATAGAACTGTAATAAAAAACAGGACAACGAGTATATTTATGGAACATTATTAATGGGCACTCGACGTTCTGAGGGTCATGTTATCAAGATCCAGCTCACCATATTTTGTTGTGCGTAAATATTCATAATGTTCTCCATTATTCATATGCCTTGTCTATTTAAATAACGCGTGTAAATCACGTTTCAGTGGTTCAGCGTCGAGTGATCGAGTGATTCGCAAAGAAACTGTTCTATAGGACCATTAGTTTGACTTAAGTCACCGACATGTACGTAGGACGACCTGTAAATGCTCACCGACGTCCATAGACGTAACATTAAAGGCATCACTGTAGTTGCAGGTCTAGAAGGAGGCGAAAAGCTATACTTCTTATCTCGCTCGCTACTTCTGTAACTGTAGCATGCTCAAACGTTTTACTGTTGCTTTTCAATGGGTGGTAGCTGATTAACAGGCTAAATAGACCCGATACACGATGGTACCAGCCACTTCTCATTATGGATAGTCAACCAACACGACAAATCAAACTTTGCAAATATCTCACACACATTTTGAAAACATTACGATTCACGTTATTTTTCTTCACTGAAATATGTGAGAGTTAATTTGAAATAGGCACAATATGAATCTGAAATAAAGAAATTGAAGAACCGTGCAAAATTTGAAACGAAACTCTACTTGTGCGGGAACGACGTTCAAACCATTGGACTATTATTGCAGCATATATATTTGTTCCACTTAGCTGGTCGTAACATGATAGAAACCTAATATTTCTAATAAATACTGAGAATACTCACGTCAGTCCAAGACTAGTTTTGAACCTATCAGAGGTCTTACATAAAGAGCTGTTCGCGACAAGAGCGTAGCGAACCTGAGATGATGTTCTTAAAATGTCCTTTTTTTATTTTTATGCTAGTTCCATGAAAATGCCTGTTTGCAAGTCTATTAATGTGTACCACTACCCTTATTCTTCCATTCTCAATATTCTTGTACTCAAGATAGTCTTGAAGAGATCGCTCTCATCGATAAGACCGGCTATTGTGTTTATCGAATTTCTTTGATATCTGTTTATTTGTTTCTCTTTTCGTGTACAATATTGGTTTGTATTTTAATATATAACTATGTAAATACAGCTACAATCAGTTGAGTTTTCAGAATTTATACGATCGCTAACAGATAGATACACTAGCGATCACTACATCTCACACATTCGGTGAGTAAATGTTTATGAATGTACAACATGGATAAACATAATATTTATTGTAGAAATCATAAAATTGAATAATGTTTGTTTCTAGCTATTTAAACGACTGGTGTAGTTGGTGTGGAACGAAACGAAGGCGAATTACTAGTACATAAAATAAATGTAATGTGACGCTTGATATCGTTCCAAATTGGTTATTAGATGCTGTCATTATTTCGAGCAATCCTTCTACGTCCATGCCGGGTGGGTCGGGCCGACCGAGACTGAGGTGAGACGGGGTGTAACAGGGTGTGACAGGGTGAGAGGGTCAGGTTCGTTCGAGTGAAGGATGCGCGTCGTACGTGCTGTTTCCGAGCTGCGATCAGAATCACAATGAAACCTTCGGCGATATTCGTTTTCGTGATGTGTTCGGTTTGTAATTGCGGTGTTTGTTTGTTATTGCAACGTGGACCAACTTCCAATAATGGAATCGGTCTACGAAGACGAGTCTGCGGGGACGTTTTTTAAGCATATGCAATAATTTGTTTGGTAGAAAAGCATATAATTGAACACGCGTCTATAGGGAAATGTTTTTGTTAATATGCAGTATCTTCGTTATTAGAAAATCATTTCATGTTGTTGATAAAGTTTTGAAGTTTAAGGGGTATTATCATTCCTTGAATCCCAGCCAATCTTCGCTATCCATGATATACTCTACAGCCTGACGGAAGAAGCATTGAAGCTATATCCCTCCGTGGAAGTCGGTCTATACGGTGGCATATATAGGGCTGCGTGTCTGTTTCGTCTTGGATTGGTAGTTACCGATACAAGATTCGATTCTTGCTACGAGTCAGCTTTACAATGATAGCATAATCATTTATTTATTTCATCTTGATTGACCAAAATAAAATAATTATATGGTGATACGAATAGCGCGCTCAATAATTAATGCATGCTCTACCAGCTAACGATTGGGCTGACAAGAGAAACACGAAGAGCAGTTAGTAAAATTTGAATATAATGATATACATACATACGAATTCCAACATACAAAAAACATACATATAGGTATACACAGATCAGAATATATGTATGTATATTATGTTACATACCTGTTAAGCTGTACTGATATTTTTTCCTACATACATATCTTGTTAAAAACTAAACATTTTAAAATATAATGTTGTTGTCTCAATTAATATGCCCTTTCAATTGCGCAAACATGCAAAAAGCCTCCTTCGATCAGAACCTCTGTAATCATGGTTTTTGCGTACTGTACCAATTATTGGGTTAACAAATTCTATACATAAATACCAAACTCTATGCATAATACGATTAATTCCTTGTCCTATACAAATTTCAAAAATCAGGCAAACTTATACTCAAAGTAACGAACATCAATGTAAAAACTGTAAAAAAAGAAAACAAAATAAGAAGAGTCTCTATTTCTGTTAATGTGTGGTATAGTATAAGCTCATAACGGATTTAACCACGAAACTGGGTTTCAGTGAGTCCGAAGTAAAGTGGCTCTGGGCTAGAGCGGATTATGGCCGAAAGCACGACAACCGAAACAATTAATCCTAAAAAAAATATTTCCCCTTTTTGAATACAAATCATATTATTCAGTCACTCCTGAGTTAGTATATCGCACTTCAACCCGGCACCACAGCACATCGGTAGACGCACTCGATTGTACAAACACAAGGGCGTACTTATTTAAGAACATCTGAGGTGTCGGTGGTTGATTTATTCATGGCCTCCCTAGAGACGATCGGTTCCATGTATCGGCATATCGATATCGATATTAAAAATATCGATTCATACTCTGCACGACAGAACTGAACGTAGACTAAACTGAAATTTTTCAAGCACTTTTACATGCGATTTATCCGTGAAGATATTTATTGAATCGATTCCCGTTTTGTGTATTGTTGAGTGATATGTTTCTAAAATATACGCAGCAACGTATAAGGGATGAATGAATGAAAGCGAATGATATTTATAACTGCTTTAGGTGATTCAATATTAATTTTTGATGTGGATTTTTGTCGCAAGCTTTATTCTATTTTTACTACAATTTTACAGGCGTAATTGGACGGCTTTTTTTCCATTTTATAATTATTCTTTTTGGCCCACCCTGGTTTCGGTTGAGAATACCAACGCCTTACGTTTAGAAATAGCACCAAGAATTACTTTTTTTTGCTTCTACGAATTAGAATCATATTAACTTATAATAGCTGTAGCCAGGCAGACAAAATTTAATTTACTTTATTCTTAATAGAATGTCCATATTATTTTTTAATTCCTATCCCGCGGAGAAAGTTACATTTCCCGGGAGAAAAGTGTCCTTTGATATAAACTATCAAAATGCAAGGTATCTAAATCTGTGCAGTGGTGGCGCGCGCATAATTTACAATATATATATATATATATATATATATATCGCGCGGTAAGGGTTAACTAACGCAGTATGTTTTGAATATTAATAGAAAAATTTAAACACACAGAAAAAATTTTTATTGCCCATTATTTTATGAAACAGTATTAATATTGTCAATAAAACCTACTTTAAACATTCGTCAAGAATTAATTTCGAAGCATTATACAAACATCGATAAGACATTATCTCTTCCCTTTCTATCTTCTAAATGAAGATAAGGAAATAGTGGACATTCCCCTCCTGACGACGCCATAACAGTTCAATGTTTTGGAAATAGCGTTTATGGCGTTATGCCATTCTGCAGTTATGGCTACGATAATACTTCCCATGGCTATACTGTACTTTGGGCTATCGTTATACTGCGAACTCTAAGCGGGCTGTAAGGAATGAGTTAGTTTATAATATTAAGATATTAAGGCGCAAGAACAAGTGTTGTTGTTTTTAGGTTGACTGTTAAATAATTTACACTCAAATCGATTATCAATTTTCACCAGTGTTGCTCCAAATTTCTAGACGGTAGGAGCACAATGAAATATAAAAAAGGAAACAACATAATATATTCTAGATTCAATTCCCAATTATACTAACAGTATACCTTCATTGTTGAATAGTTCCGATTTGTTTAGGAATGACTTAATAAACACGGTTTCTAAATAAAAGCGTGATGGATAAATCATATAATATTTATGACTAGCGCTTTTAAGTATGGCGTGCGGTTGAGAATTTAATGTTTTTATTAGTAAATTGATTTATTCATTGGTTGATGATCAAGATAATCAATGTTTATGATATTTTTCATGACGGGTCCCTTTCGTAATAGCAAACGAGTCCCCGCTCTTCCTAGTTGGTCGGCAACGCGTCACTTATGCCTTTAGTGCGACGGACGTGAATAGGCAGCAGCGACCACTTACCATCAGGGGGCTCGTCTGCTCGTACGTCGGCTTAAACATAAAAAAAATCACAAAGTGTACATAAATGAAGATGGGTCCAGCGCTCGAAGGCAGTTTAGACAACTAAGTAGCTAAGTAGGCGTAGTAGTGGTGCCCCTGCCTGCCGAGGAAGGGGACCCGGGCTCGAATTCCGGCCGTGGCAGACGGTGGCGGATACATTTTTGTTCTCGGGTCATAGGAGTTTGTGATGCCACCCGCAACACAAGGAGTTCTAGTGCGGGGGTGTGAGTGTGTGAAAGTTAGTTTGTTTGTTAGTTCTACTAGGTCGTGAATGGTTAATGTAACTGTGTTGTTGTATTTGTTAGTGTATTTATGTATTTTCTATTTCCTGACTTTATTGAAAACGTATTAAAAATAAAAATAAAACAAGTAAATAGGTTTGAACCAAAAAAACTAACTTCAATTTAAAAGAGATGAATTTCTTGGTTCAATCTACTTTTGTTTTCACCCTCAGGGTGATATGTTTAATTCAAATTCAATTGGAACCAAACGGGAAATATTTACACCCTCTTAAACAAAAAAGGAATTTCCCGTGTCGCTTAAGAAATTACGTAGTACTAAGGTTACAAACAAAAATAAATACAAACGAATTGAGAACCTTCTTCTTTTTTTAAATCGGTTAATTATTAAACGAACCTGACAATCTCACTAACGTCATCAGTTAATAGTAGGTACAGAACTGATGAGTGGTTCCACCGTCATCTCACAGATGGCGCTAGGATACTTAAAAAAACAGAATACAAATTTTTAAAATATATAGCCATAAAACGCGTATTTGTTTACGACTTTTTTTATATATCGAATATGTATGAAGTCACGTAGTGACAGTTCGATAACACTTATTAAGTCATGCTGAATAACGGAATAAGAACTGCTTAAACTTTGTTCAGGTATAAACTCTGTACCAATCTGTAACGTAGCACCGTGGTGGAGCGTGCTCTAAGCATCATTAATTGCGAGTAAAGTCTCACATCTTGCAAAAAGTAGCTACTGGATTGAGAACAACGGGTCGCGACAATAATCGAAGCCTGTATTACACATGGCCCCGGTGCTGGCCCCCGATGTTATTTATTGGCGGCCGCACAAAGCACCCGCGATAAGTACTGAAGCGCTCAGATAATACAGTTATTACTTAGCGAGACTAAGGGTCATATTTATTAATGACCTATTTCTCCGGCCGGTTCAAGGGTTTCTGGAAGACAATGCCGAAGTATAATAGTTGTGGTCTCGCTGTCTTGGGACGTGTCTTACTGTGAGCTATGAGCTATATAGATTGAGCGAAGAGTTGTGATGATTATATTTTGTATACAAGTAAGCGTCTTCAGTCTACATACCGGCAAGTAATCCAATAGCCATAAATATAAATAATATTAATACTTTGCTTATGTAGCCAGATGCTCTTAATTTACAACATTCTATAAACAAATTTTGATAAGCGTAGCGGACGATTTGACGATTTGAATTCAATGTCGGCTGTACAATTACGTTGCCGTTTTAAAATAATGAGCACTAGTTTTTAATCCAAACATACAGACGTGTTTTTTGAGAATTTATTAATGACGTAGCATATACATTTTATAAATTACTAGCGGCAAGCCTCGATTTCTTTCGGTTTGAAAAATTATCTATTGTAGTAGATAGTCTCAGTAGATGTAGGTATAACCACAAAATATATAGCCTATATACATCCAGAATAATTTACCTTTCAAACGGTAAAAGGATTTTTCAAATATCGGCCGTTGTTTCCGAGGTTACGGCATTCTCATACACACAAGCTCACAAAATTCGCAGTCTTGCTATTTGTATATACTCCAACATATGCACATTATTATCAACGTTTTGTTTATTCAACTTCATTAGATTGTTTTAGTTTTACTGAAGTGGAGTTTACTCCTTTGCTAAAGTGGAGTTAAATCCTTTAGGTTTCATGGGTAGATTAATTGGGAAATAACATTAATTAAAATTGATATTTCACATTGAAACGGATATCTGATGTGATTTGACTAAAGGCGAAAATTAATTACATTACAACCCACTCAATTGTTGAACTGTGCTCGTTACTCGCTGGTAATAAAACAAGGAGCTTAAACTAATGGTCGGTGGCATTTAAAGGGCTTTTCAAGTTATCTATGTTAGTTGAAAACGTGTTTTAGGGCGGAATGTAAGGGCCTAACCATGTCTCTTTGCCATAAATATAAGCAGGTACATAAGCAAGAATATCAATGAACATATTACACTGTAACTTGCAATACAAATTTCGTCGAACATTTTTACTGTAACGGGTACTCACGGTTATTGTATTTTGTCAATCGAGTTTATAATAAGTGTGTAGGTACTTATTACTTAAAACGTATAAAATTCAGGATGGTACCAGTTTCAAAGTTTTCGAAATGTTTATGACAGAAATCTATCCAGTACCGACTAAAAGGGCGTAACAAAATCATAATATAGACTTTATCGGACAAAAACTAAATTCATTCTATCCAAAAAACTCTTGTTAGCCCGTAGCCCAGTCGGTGGTGCGTCCGGATACAGAACGAAGAGTTCCGGCTTCATTCTCCGGCGGAGGCAGATATTCATTAATACGAGTATAAGATATAATTATGTGATCTCTGTTCTCGGCTATTCGTGTTGTCTTAACAGTGTGCTTCTCTACCACCCGCAACACTAGCGAATTATTTTCAATTTCAAATTTAAAATTATTTAATCATTTAGGTATTCTGTAAATACACTTATGTACGATATTTTTTACTTCTGGTATCGTTTCGATAAGGTGCTTTAACATTAAGAGCAAGAAACGGGGACAGAAACTCCTCAACACATCTTTTAAAACAACACATGGTAATTACAAAGTAAGTTTAAACCTGCGCGGAACTGGTTTCGACACTATAATTTCCAAGCGTTCATATATACTATAATATAATATAACATATTCATCTATACTATAATATAATTTACCTGTAAGCTGTTCTTTAACATGTCGCTTATATTATTGATATAATGATTCTAACGTACATAAGGATCCCTCTCTTTCATTAGTTTCCAATGCTGGAGGTCGCGACCTCTTCATTAGATGTTGAGAGATACCTTCTTTTTTACAATACATAAGGATACGGAGAAAACGAATCCGTAAACGTTCTCTTCAGGTCATTCGGCTGCGGAACCGTGGAAACGTATAATAACAAAATAAGTATCAAGATATTCGATCGCGCCGTGCAACTCACCGGCAACTGATTATTTAGTGGTAGTTTCACGATCGTCGTCGGGACACGGGGACTGGAAGGCGTCCAGA
>PDGT01000065.1:577763-611151 GCA_003671415.1 Megathymus violae | reverse complement strand
GGAGACAGGGGAAGGGGAATAGGGGACGAGGGACGCGGGTCTGGAGACAGGAGGCGGGACGCTAACGCGTTTATCGAAGTTCTGTTAAAGTTAACGCAGCGATATATACGGTAAGGAATATTTTGAACCAACTTTTGCCGGTAAATATAAATACTATATCGACCGAATGTCGAACGTGATATTAATTGCAACCTATTCTCGTCGTTAAGATTAACCAAACTAACTTGAGCTGAGCTTAAACTTATTAATAAGGTTCTTCTCATAAGTAAAAGGCTCTAAATGCTCTACGGTGACTTAATATCAACGGTAACATCATCATGTTTATCAATAATTTAATAATTGTATATCAGTTTGTAAATATATAATAAAATAAAAATAAAATATGCTTCTTCATATGACTTTTCTAATTGGCACGAAATTTAAAAATAAAAGGTCAATTTGTTTAGATGTTCTACAATTGTGCTTCAGTACGATTGGGAAGATGTAATGTCACCCGGTCACTCAACTCAGTCCTGACAGCGTCCACGTCGATTAAGTCAGCTGATCAGTTATTAGTGACATAAGTCGACATAAGCGCAGGGTTATCTATGAACACTCTGCATTATTATTGACCAACCAACTCCAACTGTCCCATATATCCTACGACTCAACGTGAGTTCACCGTCTCACATTGAGACGGGTTAAGGAGTTACGAAAATGACTGAGTGCGGTTTGACGGACTTCACACGTTTTGGAGAACTGTCAAATATATGATAGCAAAACGAGTTCTCGGCATTATATTTGTGCGACGATGGTCGCTAACCATGTCCCGTCTGAACCTGAGAACAAACATTTATCTGCCACATAAATGCCTGCCTCGGCTGGGAATCGAACGTGGAACCCCTTCGCTCGACAGGCAATGTTACTACCAACTGGATCGTCCAATTTACATAAATAGGTGAAGAAAAAAGAAATTCTTCAGTTATACGTTTAACTATTTCAACTCTTAGATTTAGCGTCTGAATAACAGACTTCAAAGAAATGGGTCTCAATTCGCTTGTAATTTTAATGTTTTTAACTTTGTCGTTGATTAATCGATTTTCCTTTTTTGTTTAAGAAACTATACTTCCCCCTAATCCCACTTAAATTTGAACAAAAAGTAAACACTTCTAAGGGTGAAAAAAAAATAGGAGAAGAAATCTCGAAATTAACCTTCTTTAAATTGCAGTCGGTTTGCTTTCGTTAAAATATTTACTTTTTTTATTTCAGGCAATACGACTATCCAACAAATTTATCAAGAATAAAGCGTTTACTTGTCTCCAGAGAACGTAGCAAATTTTACTGAGTTGGTTCGGAACTTAGTACCAACCCTCCGAGTCACCAAACTGAAATATGTTTACAGAACTTTATGAGACAAAAAATCCTTCGGCTTATTATTATCAGTTCAGCGGAATACCTACAGTTAGGTTTATTTTAGATTATCACAAATAATTTTGTGTGCGACCATTGAAAATTGCTTTATAAGCACTGCCTTAGAACAATTACGGCAAGAAAATCTAATATGAGCCTTAAACACGTTGCAAAGACTAGTTAATTTGCTTCAGTGTTTTCCTGCTTCGAAGCTCACCTTAAACAATCGCACAGTTAATTACACAATTAATTTTTTTTGGATACCGCATTTTCTTGGACAAAAATGTTAGTTTCTTTGTGACTAGACTTATAAATCATATTGATTGTGATGTAAATATTGTCATATTTAATTTTGAATTTGAGTAATAACAAATATTCCTTAACATGACAAAATAGAGCAAGCAAACAAATGTTCCCTCTATCACAATATGTATTTAATATCTTTGCCCCCACCACTGACAGGAGATTACAGTGGAAACCATCACTCAACGGAAACAGTCGAAGATTGTCTAGCGATGTTCCTGAGTAGTAAGAATCACCTGCCATATCATATAGTACGTCTATTTTATGATTTGAAAATCTTCGTATTGCACTATACACCAGGGATGTTATGGAGCTCAGTAACCGTAACCGAAACTATCGGATATTCGCAATTAAATCAAAGGGATTATAGAGCAATTTTTGTGTGCTCACCTAAGGAAAATTGTGATTGTTTCTTTATATATCACTAGCGACCCACCCCGACCTCAGTCGGATCGAGTTCAAATATCCATGTTAACAAATATTACATAGGTATAATCCTTTAATAGTAGAAAATCTAATGTATATCGTGACTCTAGTCAATTTATATTTGTAGGTATATATATTACCTATATCCATCTGGCACCTTTCAAATGAAAAAATAATTTTTGTGCCGTAGTTCCGGCGATTACCCTACACATACAGACAAACTCACGACAAACGTACTCTCTCTGGTGACCTACGAGTGCGATTGACAGGGATTTTGTAAAGAACAGTTCCGGGAACAATTCGCAGGCCAAACATATTATCAAAGGTAAATATCTACTTTTTTCTTTTGTCGCTCATGTGATGCTTTGATACATGTACATGTCCAACCGAAACGATCCAAATAATAGAAGCCCGAAATAAAAAAAAATATCAAGGTACAAGTACATATAAGAGATCAAGACCGCTCATGATCAAAATGTCTGAGCCAACTCACTTTCATTTTAATAGTAGTTAATGATCACCAAATGACTTGCCAAAAGCCCGTAACACAGGAAGCTATAAACGGGTTCAATAAACCCACCATTGCTACGCGACAGCCACCGTCCTACCACTTCCTCTATTAACAGAAAGTATTGAAGTTGATTAATAATTAGGTTGGAATGGATATTATAATGCCACCGTAAACCAGTTCCGCGTCTGACGGTACAAGTCCTCTGCGTTTAATAAATATATTAATATCAGCGTATAATACTAGCCTAATGACTTTATTAAAGACATTGATGGTAAATGAACGATCGTAATAGACATACGAACAATTTTGTCTTTCAACAGAGGCGTATAGATAGGTTAATCGAGGAGGGTGCGGGAGGAATAGCGTTCACAGATCTCTATCACTTAACGGGGAATAGAGTCGAGTGTATTTTATAATTATATACATCCCTTGTTATAATTACGTTTTCTTATAATGGTATTTTGTATAACGTGTAGGGCTGCCAGGCGTCTGGAACCGGACAAATTGGCTTTTTGTAACCTCGTCCGGCCCGACCGGGTTTTACTTGGCCTTTGGTCTTCGTATCGCGTTGCACGCACACAATGCGTACAATGGAAACTGAGAGGATCGATTGTTAAATTGCTGTAGTTATATTACTAATAAAACTGTGATTTAATAATACATGAAGCTTAACTTTAATAATAACAATACGTTTTTTTTTATTTAAGCCATTTCTCGTTATTAAATATGTATCAGGCTTTAAGGAAATATACTTGGCTTTAAAAGATATGGCAGGCTTTTGGGACAAAATTTCCGGCGTAATACAGAGCAGTCTGGCTTTTGTAATCTCCTGATAACCCTGCCGAAATGAAGTAAGCTCCAAATGGTTTCGGCATTTCTTCTAATATCAAAACGACAAAACATTTTATGTTGGTACTCTGTCAGAGAATCCGAATTAAATATGTTGTGAAATAAGTGCATCCTAATTTCATCTACACACTTAGTAGTAATAAACTTGAATTGTATCAGGTAACAAGAGGGTTCACCGCCTTCTTCTCTACGCGCGGTGTTTACTTACCATCATAGGACCCGTCTATTCGTTTACCCTTGTTGAAGTTACAAAAAGGAGTGTTTTAGTTAAATCCCATCAAAAAGAATTAACTACACAGCAGCTGTGGTCACCACCGTTTCCAAACGCGTCGTGAACTTGTTTAAAAAATACTATAATATCTGCGAAAGAACCAACAAAACTGTCGGGATCTGTTATTCTAAAATCATAAGAGCTTGTAAAACGCTACAAAGAGCTCCTTCCTGCGACTCTCAAAGGAAGATAATTTAAAGCACAATCCTGTCAGGACCTGTTGTGCCGTCGGAAGACATGTCGGTGCGAGTGATGCGTCAAACAATTGCCGTAAATATGGCAACGAACAAAGGACAGCGAAAGTATTGATTTAGTGATGTTACCAGCAATAAATAAATATCGATGATTTTACCTATAGGCAAATGAAATATAAAATATTAAACGAGGGCACACAATCAATTGTACCCGCTTACTGGAATCCTCTGTCTCGTCGTCAATATTACCTACATAATTGAAGCGAAACATACGACCAATTTTCTAGGATGGATACTCGTAACTATCATCATTACCAAATAAATTAAAAGATATTGATTAACCGAAAAAATTTATATCGGATACTCTTGAGAGTGATACGCAGAAACAACTGAGCAAAAAAATTATAAACTCTTCTGTTCTTTCTAAGTCACATTATGAAATAGATATATCAAATACATCGATACGTGGATGCTGTCGGCCTCATATACATACACGCCGTGCACACCTCTTATCGAGTTAATTGATTCGTTTGATTTAAACTAAAGTGCCCGTAAGCAATGATCCGGCTGCAGTTACAACGCTACCTTTTTCTCCCTAACGTCCACATCACAATAACACGTTATGAGCACAAATACCCCTGTCACCCTTCAACGGACCCTGTTAACGCTTATATTGTATACAATTACAAAATATCATTTGACATAAAGAATGTTCACGACTAAATAACAGGATTACAAATGAAGCTCTCTTTACGTGTGACACATCTACATAATTACTCAACCGTTAAACGCGTCAAAGGTAAAACGACTGTTCCGTCGCGGTGACTCGAGTCATTTTAACCGAATAACCTTTCGTGCGAAGACATTTAACTGAGTAACGCGTTAAATATTTACTTGGAACTACGTTGTGATAAAACTGTCGACTTAAAATGACTAATTTGTTTAGTGTGAAATATAATAGTGTTTTTGAATTTATCTCTGCCCTCGTTATAGAGTTACTAAGAAGCCACCATTAACACAAATTAACAAAACAGGATTACTTTGGTGGTCTATGCATCTTTTGTGCCCACATTTATCTCTCGCGCTCGTGGAGTTGCTGACAATGCCGATTAATGAACGAAGCAAGGGTCATGGTCCGGTCTCTTCATTTTGAGATCATTGTACTTTCAAATCGCTTAATCCTGACAAAACTCATACATGGTAATGAGGTTTTTAACTGATTGACGCGCAACCACCCCTTCTAATAATCAAACGTGAACTGTTTTACCGGGTTTCGGTTGCGATGCTTATAATTACCTCTAATTAACAAGCAGCTTTCGTGTACGCGAGGGCACCACGCACTACTACGCACATTCGGCATTCATTTACAGAAATAAATGTCTCACAAACTTCCAAGACCTGAAAACAAATATTTATCCGTCACAAAAAAGTCTGCTGTAGACGAGAAACGAATTCGGGACCCTTCGTTTGGTGGACACGGCCATTAACAAATGGATTACGAAGTCGTTGAGTTGTATAGATTGTAATGTCAGTTGGTTTTTTTTATCTTAAAAGCCGACAAACGAGCAGACGAGCCACCTGATGGTAAGTGGTCACCATCTCCCATGGACATCAACAAGACCAAAGGTATCACTAATGCGTTGTCGGCCAGAAAATGAGAAGGTAAGAAATAATGTACTGGCTTTAAAGCCCCCAGCCGGAACACGACGATTCGTTTGGCGGCTGACTCAAGCAGGAGAGTGGTAGCCAGCCAGGCAGGCTTCAGGGAAAGATAATAATGCCACTAATAATATTAATGATTTAATTATAACACTGATAATATAATCCTTACGCGAAGCCCTACCACCAAGCAGACTGGCTTCTGTCGCCTCTTACTATACCCTTTTCTAGCCGCATGGGTATGGGGCAATATTCTAGGCCGCTCCGATACGGCTAACAAATGTACTACGAAATAAACAAATAAATAAAATTATCGATAAGATCAATAACGCACGCAGCATCCCTAACAGTAAAATATCGGGGCAACACACAAAAGGATCCTTTTGTGAGGGTGTAAGCAAAAAATGGGGCTTTACAAAAGGCTCCAAATGGGCCGATGGTATTAGAGGCCCACCACCCCGCGCAGCTCCGTTAATTGCTACCTATGTATGTTGATTGCGTGTTAAAATCGTGTACGTTTTTGACAGATTTTAAATTGCGACAATTTTTTTTTGTACCGCACCAGTTCATTTTAGAGAATTGCAGATACGTGTATTGTTTCTCCTTTTGTTGCTGCTAGATGGCGCCGCAGTTGTGCTGTGTACTAATAGAGCAATTCATGTGTAGACTATTATCTCACTGTTAGCCAACTATCGAACCTATCAAATTGAAATAGCTACGTTTTTAGGATTCCGTACAACCGAACACAAAACGTATCACTCGCGTCTTCTGTTTAATACGTTTCTCTAACGAATCTCCTGTTACCTATGTTGGGCGGCCCAGTCACTAATAATGCATATACACTATCGGTCAAAAGTTTGAGACCACTATAAAAAAATTAAGAAAACAAATAAAAGTCAACATATTTCAATCATTATGATATACAGTTTTTATTTCCATGTTATACACAATATTTAAAATTAAAAAATTACGAATACAAAAGATAATACTAAATTACTAAAGAAAGTACAAACAAGAGAGTTTACACAGACTTTTCATCAAAATATCCTCCTTTGCATTTTATTATTTGTTTTACCAATCTTGGCATGCGAGCAATTAACTTATTTATTGTCTCTTGCGAGATATTCTTCCAGCTGTCTTCTAAGGCATTCCACATGGCCTGCTGTGAAGAAGGACATTGTTCCCGAACGTTTCGGTCAAGTTCTTCCCACAAAAGCTCTATGGGGTTAAGATCGGGACTTTGGGGTGGCCATGTCATGTTTTCCAACACTTTTTCTGACTGTTTCTCGTCTAAATAGCCCCTACATAATTTTGAACTATGCTTTGGATCATTATCTTGTTGGAAAATAAATCCTTTGCCGATTAACTTTAGTCCGGAGGGAATAGCATTTTTCTCCAAAATTACTTTATACTCCTCCTTTTTCATAATTCCTTTAATTTGTACCAGATTTCCAGTCCCATAGTCTGAGAAACAACCCCAGACCATAACAGATCCGCCACCATGCTTGACAGTCGGGACTACACACTGTGGCATCATCTTTTCTTCGGCGGAACGTCGAACGAAAATTCTTCTTTTTGAACCAAATATTTCAAATTTAGATTCGTCACTCCAAAGTACTTTTTTGAAATCTTCTTCGGTCCAGTCTCGATGGGCTAGGGCCCACTGCAACCGTTTTTTCTTATTCTGCGGTTTTAGAAGAGGTTTTCGAACAGCAACGCGACCATACAACTTGGCGTCTCGCAATCGTCTTTTCACTGTAGACACTGACACAGATTTTTCCCGAGATTTGTTGACTTCAACGCGGATTTCTGGGGCTGTTAGGCGTCTGTTTCGCTTGCTGGTTACCACAATAAATTTGTCTTCACTAGAAGTCGTAGCTCTTGGTCTGCCGGAGCGCGGACGATCTTGATTACTGCCAGTTTGTTTGTACCGCACAATAGTGCGATGAATACAAGTCTTTGATAACTTGAGTTGAGATGCAATCTCACGTTCAGATTTGCCTTCATTATGGAGAACAACGATGGCAGATCGCGTTTCGATACTAATTTCGCAAACTTTTCCCATTTTAGAGACGTCTTGACTGTAGGAATCACAAAATCAGACTAACAGCGGATATTCGTAGATAACCATGAAAATATCGGGTTAAAATAAACTTAAAAACATATTTTAAAAAATATAGAACAATCGCAATGTAAGATGATGTAAAAAAAAACGAAATGTCAGCTGCGGTAATGAGGTAATAAAATTTTTACAATCGATTATCGGACTAGCTCTTCTTCGGCTCACATTGCAATTTGGAAACAATGCTGGTTTATGGCCCTTTCCTTGGCTTATATACAAAAGAATTAGCTTTTAGGCAATCTTTAAAAACAATAGAATATGCAGGTGTGCAGATTACTTTTTATCACCAATATTTTAATAATATTTACTAATAACAAAAATCTTTTATTAGTGGTCTCAAACTTTTGACCGGTAGTGTAACTGTAACGGGACCGAATTTTAATGTACGTTACATCTTGTTACCGTTTAGAATTTTTAAGTGTCTGTATGTTTATAGGTATAAAAATAAAACCACCGAACAGACTTTGATAACTCTTGGCATATTTGGAACTTATGTTATAAGACTTTTCATACCGAGAAATGAACAGTGATACACAACCGAAGATAGATAAAAGCATTTCACGATTAATTCTAGAAGAGAATACTGGCTAACCAGAGAGGTGAAATCGGAATTAAACTGCGTGGTTAAGAGACTAGCGATCTCTAACAGGACCATTACGGGCTCTTGCCTTGTTGACCAGCATGAGTTAGCTAGGAGACAATGAGGGATGAAGCTCGCATATTTTTATAGCAATACTAAGAAATTCTTTGTCGCAGACTGCAAGAAAATATACAAGAATCACGGGAAAAACATTCCGAGAGAAAACATTTATCCGTCAAAGAAATGTCTAAACCATAAACATAGTGTACCAACGTAATAGACGAACACTCATTTAATCAAAGGGTCACCATAACATAAATGTGCACGTGTGTGAAAACGACACTTGTTTGAATGACTTTTAGTGATGTCAAATTCACAACCATGCACTGTCGACATGAATGTCGACTATTCAATCACAGGTTTTTTGCTATATTTACTTAGTTCACTTGATCATTTATTACATGTTAAATAATACCATGCTAATTCTGGTAACTTCTCTTTACCTCGCTTCGCCTAAACTTAACCTTATTGGACGGGATTCTTTATATTAATATATCTTTTTTGTTTGTAAACTGATTGAAAAAAAGGGGTAAAAAAGTACTAAAGAAAACATTAATAATAAAACTTATTGGTTTTAATTAGTTCTTTGATGTAAATCGATATAAGTTATTGCCGTCAGAAACAAATTTTGTAGATGTAGATCCTTCGTTGAACGAAATACTTGTCTTTAAATGTCTACTGCAAACTTTGTGAGGAACTCAACCTATCTGATTCAACATCCGAATCCATTTTTTTTAACTGAATTTACAGGAAAACTAGATTTAGTAAAATTATTCAATAAATATGAAATCACATTTGCCGGACATTATCATAGTAATAACAGATATAAAATTCGCAAAATTTTATCAGTCTAAAGAGCTGAGACTATTCAAGAGCCAAATATGCACTTTTATAACAGTCTAATCTACTTTCTGTCCAATGTGTTTACAAGCTGTAACAGAAATTTAAAAATCAAAATATGAACAAATCTAGATAAAACAAAAAATATATATACCTATTTAAAAATTATCCACTTATCGATACACTTTGTTCAAGCCCTATACGGAACGGTATCATTTTCACGTACATAATATCTTTCTATCTTACACATAATTATTAAAAATAAGTTATTATTCTTAAAATGGGGTATTTACTTCCTGTATTTATATAATTTTACGATCAACTTCTATGTATCATGAAATATATATCATGAAAGTAATATTGTACTACTACTATTGTATATTATATAAAAAAATAAAAAAAGTTTCACAGAATATTTTTGTATTTTCATAAATATAAATAATATTATTTTCTTGTACTATCGGTACCTTCCTGTGGAATGTCTCTTTGTTTGGGTTATTTTTATAAGTAACTATGCAGTCTAACAGAGAACACGACATCCTCATGTTTACTTTTGTTTGTCCGATAAAATACAGTAAGCTTGAAAAGAAATTAAATAACAAACAGCTATTTTTTGACAGGAGACTAATGGAGAGTAAATAATTTGAAAACAGTTCTGCGGCCAATTCTCTTCCGTCTCTCTCTCGCAAGTAGGTTTTTCCGTAAACCTCGAAATCTCACTCGCACACTGTGTTCCTCTATTACGCTAGTATATTAGCTTTATGGTCTAAACCGGACCCGACCCCGAATTCAGAACTGTATCTTTATACTCAAACCAGCTAAACGTGATATTTCTTCCCCATTCTTCTTCTCCTTTTAAAATCGGTATTACAGACAAAATTCAACTTGTCAATTTTACCTGGTAAGTATGTAAATAAATTATTTGATTTACATAACATATTGATGTTTCCGCTTGCATGTAGGTTTTCATATACATATTTATATTAATATGTAGTTATTAGTGAAGGAAAATATGAGAATATCAACATAACTATTATCAAAATACGCTGTCAAATTTATGTGAAATTCAATTCGCACCTGGCCAGTACAGTGGGCCTTGAAAAGTTGCTTTTTTCCTATGTAACTAGTTGACAAACGAGCAAACGATCCACCTAATTGTAAGTGGTCACCGCCACCCATGGACATCAGTAACACCAAAGACACCACCGATGGTCTCCGTCACCGCGACCACAATATGTACGAAACATTTCACTTCTACTTCTACACTGAACGAGAGTACCAATGAAATCATCGTATTGCTATTCGGCAAACATTAAATCTCTTTTTACAAATACTCTTACCTCAATTACTGTCGACATCGACTGGTTACTGCAAATTACATAATTTGAAGACAACCGACAACCGACACACGACACACATCTCCACAACGACACGCCATACAATAAACTGTCATGCGACACCGGTACAAGGCAGGAGCGTCGAGCGACACCGAAAAGGCCGCGCCGGTGCAAACGCTAGATATTTAGATAGAAAGTTAATATTCTTTTGAGTCTCGCTAATTATAACTCTGGTATGAAATAACTTCAATGAAACAATTCATCTGTAATATGTACTGTTCGATCCCATAGCCCATTGACGACCCCATAGCCCAATTGGTAGATAACCTGCCTGCCGAGTGAGGCGTCCCAGGTTCGATTCCCGGCCGGAGCAGACATTTATGTGACAGATAAATGTTTGTTCTCGGATCATGGGTGTTTGTGATGTCATATATGTGTATGTCCATGCCACCCGCAACACAGGGAATCCTAGTACGGGGGTGTGAGTGTGTAAACTTTATTGTTTATTAATCACGCGCACGAGTAGAATTCAATAGTCAGTTTGTCGAAAACGGGTCTCGTTCAGTTCATGAAAATGTTTTTAGTATAATTATTTCTGATATGATACGTAGCAAGATAAATTTACTACTCTAATTAGGTGTAAGGTTGACAAGCTTACTTTTCGTTAGTACATGTCAAGTCTTCCGTGTCGAGGTTGCTTCCTACCAACTCAGTTGTCCCGATACTATGATCCATATAACTAGGACGATCAATCAATATGATGTACAATAATAGCCTTACATTTAAAATAACTCATTTGAAGTGCTGCTGTGCTGGTGATTTTTTTTTCAATTTAAATGGAACCAAACGGAAAGTATACTCTCTCAAAAAAAGGACTTTTCCAAATCGAGTAATAAAAATACAGACGAATAGAGCACCTCTCCCTTTTGGAAGTAGGATAATAAAAGCAATAATACCTAAAATTGTGTTTGCTCATTCCCTACTTCTGTGTATACTTGTGTTATATGCCGTGCGCTATCTCGGTATAACAAACATTCACCTTATCCGATTGTTAAAATACATGTAATAAACCGAATAACATTCACTAATAACTTGCACCGCGCGCCTTCCTCCAATCGACACAGCCTCCGCGATAAGGCAACAAAGCGGATTCCGTTATTTCCCACGGGCCACGAAATTCTTTTCCATTTTTGGAGGCCTCTCATTTCCTTGGTCAATTTGCAAGTGGAATGTAATGTATGGTATGGTACTGTGTTAGAATATACCCTGGGCGTATCTATGTGAACGCGTCCTTTTTTATCCCTGTGTTATTATAAAGCTTTTTGCAATATACACTAATAAAAAAAATTATTAGTCTTTCTAATTTTCTTTATTAATGATCTGTCTATTATTTACCTATTTTATTGCCATAAATGTATAATATATTATTACATATACCTATATTAGGTTACTTAGTTTATCTATTAGTTATCTGTCTGTTATAGCTCACAAACCACACATTAATTTAATTATATTTCTCGAAGTCACAATGTGGTCAGACAATACTTAATAGTCACACATAGACTCCGAGACGGGACAGTAAGTAAGTTGTATTATAATAATTCATTTTCATTATCATCTTGATCACAGCCCAAACTCACGCTGCTGAAATTCGATCTCCTATTACATTGAGAGGATTTGAAGTCAGAGGCCGTCATCCACCACGCTTGACATTTGACATTGGCCTTCACCCTCCCTGACGACGGCCCCCGAGTTCGATTCTCCGTCAGGGACATTTATGCAGATAAATGTTTGCTCTCGGATTGTGGGTGTTTGTGACGTCTCATTTATGTATGTCCATGCCACCCGCATCGCAAGAAAACTGTGGATTGGAAATGTGTGTGGGTGACCTCATCTTAGACTGACATCAGTTACAATTACCACAACAGATAATGTATATAACGTAGGCATTTCAAATGATTTTTTTTTTATTTATTGCTAATTATCATAAAAGATAATTTTCCTTCCGAATAGTCTTCACGGTGATCAAGTTCGAATCCTTTGTGTGTGTTCAATATAAGTATTAATTATAATTTAAATCGTTTAAACGACCCTCACAATAGCCCTTAAAGTGGGTCCTAAAGTCTAGATTTATCAGGTCATAGATCAAGGCGAAGTATACGGGAGGGGACTTTAGTTACCCTTCAATGCTGCGTGACATCAGTCATAAAGCCATGACCATGACATGTAGGGTTGAAATATCGGTGATAAAACAATGAATTGCCGTTACAATTACAAATATTCGCGTGATACATGTTCAATTTTTTTTAATTAATTCGCCGTAATTATCATTAAAAAATATTAATTAAATGAAAAATATTCTCAACTAAAACTGATAATGCTTTCTTATATTTCATATGCCAAAAGTGTTTATTCTGCTAACGTTTTGGATAAATCTATGAAATGTGTCTATGTTAAGAACATGGAGTTGAAATCTGCATCATGGACAAAGGAGAAGTGGAGAATGAAATATTACCGAGCGTCTTCACTGCCATTAAAAAGTATAGAAACAATCTCTCTATCTTAACGTGATATTCTGAAAAATGACTGCATAGATTTTTGTGCGGTTTTAACCAATATCTATTACAATTCATTACAAAAATATATATCGACTTACAATTAAAAGTAATAAGTTACAACATAACATAGTTACTTTCATCTTTAACAGACCCACTTCAGACTATTCCTCGAGCAAATTATATTTTTCCTCTCTTATAGCCTGTTCGTTACTATGAAACAAATACCTATCACACCGACTAACCGACAAGAGGCAATAAAATTTCGCATACAAATCAGAATGTATGTAAAATTGACGTTATGTTCGAATCGAAGGATCATTTGTTACGACTTCAGGTTCCTACGGGTAGATATTGGCTGCTACGAGCCAATGCTAGTAAAATCATGATATAGAAGTACATTTAGCTTCCGTTTGGCTTCCTACATTTTAAAAGGCACCGGCACTGAAGATTTATGTACCTTATACCAAGTTATGTAACCGTTCAAACTTTTAAAATAAACTATTAAATCACTTACACTCAAACACTATAATATTCATTATCTAGGAACGATGACATCACACAACTATATATCTGTCATATAAATGCCTGCTCAATCGGGAATCGAACCCGTAAACGTTCGCTCAAAGAAATTACTATAACCACCAATTGAGCTGCATGATCTTCCATACAAGGAACGCTAGCACTCCTTCACTCACACCCCATACCAGAACGTCCGTCGTCGTGTGTCAGGCAGAATGGAGACAATTATGACGACACAAACAACCGAGTCCGAAAACCAACGTATGTTCCAATTCACCCAATGAACCATTGTAAGATTAAGTCTCCCATTGTCGAAGAGCTCACTGTTCTGATTAACCCATTTGTAGCCCACTGCAAATTGACATATTCACCTCTACTGACGAGGCTTTGAGCGTACTTCAGCCCGTTGCCCCATAATTAATAAATAAAGTAACTAGCGACAATAAAGGTTTTACCAAACAAAATACAAGATCGGCTGTCTCGTTCAACTCATTAATCCATTGTTGGATACCGGAGCTATAGTCGTCGAACAAAGATCGTTCTTAAATACTTACCTGAAACAAGATAAATACACATTAAGCATAAATTGAGTTTCAAGACATCCAATCCAAGCGAGTAAGCCAATGTTGCACGTATGATACCGCGACATAGACAATATATTAAGCATTAAGCTCGCCGGTCGCACAGTAATTGTTTTATGTATTTGATATTGTGTACACAAAAATACACGGGAATGCCGAATCAAATATTCTTTAGTTCATATAGACTATATACGACTGTCTGCCCCATCAGACCTTGCGTGCCGAAGGTAATGTCCTGGTTTCGAGGAGACAAGAGGAGAGTGAAGTGAAATGAAGAGTAGACTTTTATAAGTTAGTGCATTCAACATCTTAGACTTCATCACCACTTACCATCAGGTGGAATAGATGTCAAATAATAAATTATGTCAAAAAATATTCCAATTGATACAAACACTCCTGTGAGAGATAAATGTTTCTACTCGAGTCTCGGCTAGTACCCTCTTAATCGCGTGGTTATATAAATGTAAATAGTTTTATATACCTGGTAACCATATGGAAATATTACAATATGTATTAATATATACCACATAGTGTAACATTGCGTGTTACAATCGGTATCGTATATTTTTATTTCCCGGACAGAACGACCGCCGTCAAACATTCGTGAAGAGGGTTGCAGCGGGGAATTTCGCTTCAGAACATACTCGTCAGGTTGGTGTCACTCGAAGCGTGGTAATATATTACACAATTTAACAAAAAAAAATGTGTTTGTCCTTATATTTATTTTATGGTATTTTGTATTCATTATGATTTAAAATACAGTAAAAAATAAAGCCGTAAATGACACACATCACCTACAAATATCTCTTAAACCTACAAAAGCAAATTACACTAACATACAAAACAACAAACGAAGAATAACACATACCTACAACATACACACACACACACACACACTCAGCCGTACACACATAGACACACACTACATCAAAAACAGGTATAAACACACACACTCACATCAATTATATGACATTTGACAATAAGTATACTTAAGGCTCTCCCCTCAAATCTATATATCATTTTTTTTGTGACCCTAGCACCCTCTTTGCTTCATTTTAAATCTGATTTTGATACCTTTTGTTATTCTGTTATAGTTTTAAGTAGTTCTAATTAATTATTTACAGTCTAGCCCAATTTTGCCACCACCTGTTGCATTGTAATAGCAACACCAAATTTATATTAGTACAATTGTTATGGCAACTCTCTCTTCCTTACGTTCGTGTGGCGCAATAAAGTGTTCTAGTGCAACTCCCAAGTTTTATTTTATTACAACGTCCACCAGCTCCGCTACACCAGCACCTACCATCCAGAATACAGTCCCACACCACCCGAATTATGCGTTTCAGACGGATGCACTGAAAATCAGCGTTGTGGATTAAGCACCGCCGCAGCAAAGCTGAGTGCATTCGTTTCTCGCATAAGACAGCATCTCGTTCTTTATAGTTGTTCTTTTAATTTCTTTCCTTATATTGCTAGCATTATTTTTTTTTTGTGATTCGCTGTTTTATGTGAAATAAACGTTTTTCTTTCTTCAAATATAATTTAAGTGATAAACAACAATGAACTCTTTTGCAGAAGACTCTTTGCGGTTAACACTCGTAGAGTCTACTACCCTGATGATGCTCTGTTTCGGAGCGAAACACGTGTTGGTGACGGTATGTGTGTTGGTATATACTTTTATCATAATTGCGTGTTTTCCGTTGTGGGAGGGAGGGAGGTTCTATGCGAGTATAGAAGTATATACCATCATACATTGTGTTTGCGGATTGTTGAAAAGTAAATTAATACTAATTTAATAACAATGAATTTTCGCAAAGTAACGCCTGATACTATCAACTCAAAGAGGTTCAAATGTGTGTCTAGAAAGTGTAAATATGAAGCTGATACATTTTGTTATATGTATATGTTGCACATTTATTAAAGTACAAGATATAAAATTTTATTTACGCGCACGTAAAAAGCTTTGTGAAGTCTACAAAGCTTATTGTGTTTTGTAAGTTAATACCGTACAGTGGAATCTTTCTTTCTTTCATCTACTTTTTTGGCCGACAACGCATTGGTGACGCCTTGACGTTACTAATGTCAATGGGCGACGGTGACCACTCACCATTAGGTGGCTTGTCAGCTCGTTTGTCGGCTATTAACATAAAAGAAAGTCTATAACACTATACAATTAAAAATCATAACAGTTAGGTTCGTTTAAATGAAATTGATACGTTCCCTGTATTTGTGTCATTATAACCGTCTCGTTTCCACGATGTTTGTTCTGAAGTTATGCAGCCTGTCTATAAATGTACTCTGTGGTTGGCTAGTAATTCTTACAAGCGTAGAATACCGTCACACGGCATACGCATTTTTGGAGATACTTTTGTTTTGTTACGACAAAGAAGTATAACTTCTTACGTGCGTACATAAGTACACACTCTTTTTTTTTAATCTTAGTTTCTGTTGATATATATCGACGTGGGCCAAAAGAACTTTATTCAAATCCAAGTGATTAAAATGAAAATGTTAAATTCACTTGACATTGATAAGTTGGCGGACACTATTCGGAAGTTTGAGTTTGACACTTATGTCGAGTAAAAGCTTAAATTAATAATGTAATTGTTAAAACTAAGTAACACAATGACAATTTCCTCGAAATGCCATGAAACCTGTCATTCAACATCCTAGTACTTTGTAAGCCTATTTCACAAATTCAAGTTTACCAAGAACGTTTTGAAGAAATCTCATAAATGGTCACCGAGAGCAACAAAAAGAAATGCTTAGGAGTTTTTTCGTACTGATACAATACTGATAAATATATACTATATAAATATAATACAATTTAATTTAATTGCATTGGCTACACATGTAAATTAAAGCATAGTGTGGTCACGACCTCAATTTGCCGGGCAGCTGCAGCTTAACATGTTCAAAAAAATTAAATCTGATAACAATTAGACCACCATGCCACCTGTTCTGTTGACAACGTCGTCAAAGCAATATTGTGTAAGTGTTACCTCAGTAACTCCAATCAATCAAATTGTTCAGAATTTACGCAATCATTAACATAGGTACGCGCCGATGCTTTCGATTGAATTACGTATCATTATATCGAACGACCTAAATTTATACACAAAACATATATTATAAACTAAACAGTTACAGTATACATTCCGATAACGGCCATATTTCTTATCGTGACAATTCAATATAAAAAAAAAATACCAGTGTTTTAAAATTATTATCATTCACGACTGATAAGCCTCACGTCCCATTAATAATTACGACCACATTATTTTAATTAGTATAAGCTGTGCCCGCGACTTCTCCGCGTGGAATTTAACAATAAAGTTATTTAGTAGAAACAAAAGTAGCCTAAGTTACTCCTGATTACATCAGCTATCTGCCAGTGAAAGTCCCATCAAAATCGGTCCAGCCGTTTCAGACATTAGCCGGAACAAACAAACAGACAGACAAAAAATGTAAAAAATGTTATTTTAGTATACGTACCGTATATACATACATATGCATGTAGTAAAAAGCGAATATTTTAATATTATAAACACACACTCTAATTTTATTTATTAGTATAGATTGTTGTTGTAAAGCTGGTATTTTAATTTCGCTTCAACTTTAATCTCTACACGAGTACCGTATTAACAAAAACGATTAAAATTCTCTGTAAATATACGAACATTATTATACTAAAAATTAATCCAAGTTTTCTTCAAAGCTATTAACAGTAACAAAGCATGAATTTATTTCAAGGAATCACTTGCAAAGTGTAGTCATCGGCAAGATTATTCAAAAGAATGCAATTAAGGTATGAATTCACCATTAACGACAAGGTGAAAGGGAGGTGTCGTGCTTAAAATGAAACGCAACGTAGGGCGTTCCTTCCTTAACTAGAAGGGGTCGAAACTAAAGCACTATTCTATATGACGCTTTCAAATTACTGGTACACTGAACTTAACAAATATAGGGTTGAACTCGCGACGACTTGTCTTTGCATATACTAACACGTTGCTTTGTGTGACAGAGACAGATTTTAGCGACGCACACTCAACTATCAAATATATCCAAAGGAGATATTTTAAAATATATGGATCTCCTAAAACTGTGTACACTATACTCAAACATAAGAAAACACATACAAAACAGATTTTAACTGTCCATTTAATTTAAGATGGTTGTTTGTTAGTACAAGATAAAATTTACGTTTGACATTTTCAACACAGAACGTGTTAACGCTATGAACCGTTATGTCACACATTGATGTTAAGTTTGGTTAATGTTAAGTTATCGAGTGGTTTTTAGTCAAAGAATGTCATTCGATATACTTATAATACGTAGGCCGCCATCTTGAAAGTAAATAATTGATAGAAATATGGAATCAATGAGCCTTATTAATTATTTCCATTAATTTATTTCGTGTCTATTTCAAAATTCAATTCAATCTTTTTTAAGAACATTGAACCTTTCCTGTATTGTGATACTTTTTATCGTGTATAATCCATACGTCACGGCATCAAATATTAGTTGTTAGCATGAATTCCAACATCGTGTTTTAGTACAACTAGGATAGCAACGTAGTAGGTACGTAGCAAGACTGCATATAGCACAAAAGGAGCTGTGTCCAGCTGTGACTGATATCTAAAATCATTTGACTCATATAACCTGACCTGTTTCGTTCCGCGTATCCAACTGTCTACCAAGGAAATTTAAGTGAGGGTGTGCCTGGACGTGTATTTAAAGACAGGTGCTTGTCTAGCGCGGAGATGCTACTCGGAGTGCATTGAACTGCATGTCACACTAATAACGTTATCATGAACGAGCTAAACATAAAAGAGAAACAATAATCCACTATCCGGATAACAATCCTAAAGTGCTTTTGTGTCCAAAGAACACAAAGCTCGGTATGAAAATTGATTGGTGCGTTTTGCGTTCCAACGCCGCGTAAAGAGGAAACGGTATTGTGAAAGAACCGACTCCCGGGCACTATTAAGAATACATTTTCGTAACATGAACTACGTATGTATTGATGACCACCACCTCAATTACCATCATACAACTACGATGACGACGTTACACGATTGAAGAATAATGGAGCGAAATGAAATGAAATTATATTTATTCGAAGCTGGTTTTTACACTTTTCGAAAGTTATACTATGCCATAGCTTCAAAAAATCCCTACCGTGAGTGGTTTTGGGGGCTCCTAAAAGCAGCAAGAAACTCACAAGGAGTTTTCTCTACCTACTGTCAGTTACAGAACTCACTTATAGCTATATGTATATTAAACTCATGTCCAAATAGTCTTATCCTTAAAATAATCATCAATTTTGTAATAACCTTACTGCATAAGAATGTTATTGACGCGAGTTTTTAATTTGTAATGTTGCATTTCTGTCAATTGTAACGGAATTTTAATACAAATATGTATTTACGCATCTACCCATGAAAGAGCCACCATTTTTGCTTAGTCTGAAATTTGGTAATTAGTTTCGCCGTTTTCGTAGTATTATTATTGTGAACATTACTCTTGTTAAGAAAACTATCAAAGTAATATATTTTTGACGTACACATTATTATCTAAAATAAGTTGTTATGCAACAGCTATCGATTTCTCTATGAGGTTGTAATTGGTGCGTACGCGTGCTCTTTTCTGTAATATGAAAATCGATTCAATATCGACAGATAAGCCCCACAAAAACAGACGTTAAATTGATGACAGTATCGTCCGCTTGCACTAACACCCTATCCAAACCACAGCAGTAATTTTGTATTCCACAGTGCGACGTGGACACGACACAGACACGACGCCGGCACGATATGTCGTGGGAAACTTCATGCACGCTAAACTCACCTGTCACAGTGCCTCGAGTTGATAGCCAATCTGTTGCGTATTGCATACAAGTTTTGTTTTATTTGAGTTTATACATAGATCTTCAGTGAGCAATACCCGGTGGTTCTTTTGGTAAGCTTATTTAAAAGAAAGCTTTTTTTTGTATTATATTAGTAATGGTTTGTGTTAGGCCAACTTCCCGATCTAAAGAACTAGTGAACACTTTAGAAGAATCACGATCAGAACAAAACGTCTGTCGCGGTAAGTTGACAGGAATAGAAGAGAGGATGCTTCACGTTAAAAAAATCCACATACGCGTTGCAAATCGATAAACAATAAGAAACGTTACATAGTAGAGCTCGGCTAAATGTACCTAAGACTCGTAATTAAGATTACAACAATCAATAGTAATGATGAAGATGAACAAAAATACATTAATTAACTAACTTTAGGTAAACTACATATATTATTTGTTAATAATGTAACGGTTGTTAATTGGCATTGTTATCTACATCCTGCCCACAGCCGGTCACGAATAGATTTGATAACATTATCACAAACACAGACTGTGGATGGATGGGTACAATCAAATAGGTACCAACAATTGCGTACAAATACATTTGTATTGTTACAGCTCATTGCTCCTGAATTCAACATCTTTCAGAGTAAGAGCGGTTAAGACCGCAATTCACTTTGTTTGCAGACATCACAAATATTTGAGAACAATATCGGTAGAGATCTTAGGTTTTCTTAAAATGTTTTCCTACACCAAGCAATCGATAATTTATTCATTAAAAATACTCACCGCGTACTTCTAGGAAATCATCGTGAGAAATCCTGCATACATGAGAGTGCTCTGTAATGTTCCCAAAGGTGTGCGAAGCCTGCCAATCCACACTTGATCAACGTGCCGCACTATGGCCTTAACACATCTCATTGTGAGAAACGGCTCGATGCCAGCAGAGAGAAAATTATGCGTTGTGATAAACAGAAAAAACCAAGGTGGCTTCGAAATATTGCATTACAATGAATTCGTATATGTCTGAACGAAAAAGTTCCATCATCAATTTATTACAATATAATGTTAGGTCATCTAATAAGAGATGTATGTATACCTACAATAAAAATTTTTTGTAACAAGCTTATATTTAACTTGTAACGTTTGGATGTTCGTTCGGGTCAAATCTTGCAAATGAATTTTATTTGAATGATAATTCAACCGCCCAACATGGCGGACTAGTTATTTTTTTAAAACTTTCATATCAAATGACAAGATGGCTGCCATACCAATTTTTAAACAGCTATAATATACCAAATCGAATGCCTATTCATACTGATAATTACTTACGTTTGATGCGTAAAAAGTGGCAATATTTTGTTTAATAAAGTGGCAAACAGGGCTTGTGGATGAACAACAGCAAAACGAAGGTACCAACTCCGATCGACTTCATGAGTAAACTGGTGCCCGCTGGGATGCGTAACTATGAAAAAGTGAACATAAACTACAACACAGACTCGTGTAACAATGAAATCCGACGAAGAATAAAAATGGTCAAAGGCGCCCTGGGATGGCATAGAAAGATATAGAAAGACAGACGATCACGAAGATCACCAAGCAAACACACGAGTTCTTTAGTATTTCTGACACATTGCCCGAAAGATAATTTCGACAAAATAATTGTCTATACTAAATTAACAGACAAACCATAAGACCATGCAACAAAGACGCATGAAATAAAACGAACAGTCCGAGAATATGTCCAGCGATAACTAAAAATAAAGTGTTTAATTAATATGTAGCAAAAAATCATTTTTACAATAATTTTTCTTACAATTATGAATGTCAATATCAAGCTACGTTTTGTATTCTTCTATGTACACGGTTAAATCTCGCGACAAGCTTTTATACCATACAAATTGTGTAATGTAATAAATTGGTGGGTTTTATTTAAAGTTCATTTTCTTCTTTTTAGGGAATTTAAATAAAAGCTGGTTTTTAAACAATGTTTTTTATCATTATTTTTCTGCGAGCTCCGTCAAAAGGTCACAAGGTCAGGAGGTCAGGTGATCGCGGACGGGGTAGTATCAAGGTTACCAGGGTTCGTGTCGGTGAGGTCGGTCAAAGTAGCCGTCAGTGATGATAATGAAACTGCGAAATAATTTTTTAAGAACACTACTAAAATCATACCATAGCATAGCATTAACAACTTTTCGAGTATTGAAGATTATTGAACAATTTCAAAGAACACTGTTTTACTGCTTATGATTAAGTATCAATCGCATGTCCCATTACTGCGGTCTTCGAAATTACCATTTAATTTATATGTAACCTTTAGTCATAAGAATGTCTTTGACACGAGGTTTGAATTTACAATATGGCAGTTCCGTTCCGTCTGACTTATGTGATGACGTGATTTTGTTATAAACATTTTTTAATACATCTTTACACGTCACTGATTTTGTGAAACATATTTTTTTAGTTTTCAGAGCTTAACCTTGAGAGTTGGTGTAAAAGACGGACCACATAAATAGATTGAATTGTATACATAAGTGATATCGAACCAATAAACTTAATTTTAGCAAACACTAGTACACAGCCCTCGATTCGTTTCAGAACAACTACGCTTTACGCTTAGAAATAGCGCACCTGCATTGTTTTAGATTTAATTTATAACTTTTTTATTCAAGGGGGGAATGATAATTATTTTATGTATAGATAGATATAGATAGACTAGCTGCCCGTTTGAACTTCGCTTGGGGTTAACAATTAATTATTACACTTGTATCCTGTTTCCATCCAAAATAATGTATTCTTCAAACGGTAAAAGAAATTTTCACATAGATGTCGTGATAATCTCAGGAAGATTACCTGCCGCATACTAACATCCTTACAAACTCACAAAATTCGCACTCTCTGTGAACAATCTATACTAAACATCAATGGACCAGCAGACGAGCCAACTGACAGTAAATGGTCTCCCTCACATTCTCACCACTTACTGGGTTTATTTGAAGTTCAATACGATTAAAGTGGATTAACCGAATCGTATTGAGATAATATAAAATAATATTTTGCTGCACAACGTACACAGCGGAGAGACGTACCACGTGCAAACTAAATATAATTCTGAGAAAAACCATAAACCCTTCACACACCGCATACTTCTAAAGCCGGTAAACGATCAGACGGGTCACGAGCCAGTGAGTGATCATCGCCGTGCATGCGTGACTGCAAGGGATGTCACCATAACGTTGGGGACTAATAAATTCAAAATCATTTAATCATATAGGTATTCAGTATATACACTTATGAACGTCATTTTTTGCTTCTACCACCGTTTCGAAAAGGTGCTTTAACAATGAGGAGAAGAAACGGCGAAAGAAACTCCTCAGCACATCTTTTAAACAACATATGGTAATTACAAGAGTTTAAACCTGTGCGGAACTGGTTTCGACACTAATTTTGTCCAGGCATCCTTGTCATTCATGTACTCATCTATGCTATAATATCCTTTGCCTATAAGTTGTGTTTTAATGCGACTCTTAAAAGTTCCAATGGGCAACTCGCGTAACGACTTAGGAATCTTATTGTAAAAACGAACTCCAAGCCCCATAGAGGAACGCTGAAACTTTTGAAGACGAAATGCAGATGTAACCAAATTATGCCTATTTCTTGTTTAATGATTGTGTGGATCACTATTTTGCTTATACGTATTAAATTTTTTTTTGATAAATACTAAATTACTATATATATACTGACTGGCTACGGTGAGTACACCTATTTCTTTAAATTTTTCTCTTAATGACTCACGCGACTTTAATCTGTATATAGCTCTAATTGCTCTTTTCTGTTATATAAATATTGAATCAATGTCCGCTGATTTACCCCACATTAGGATACCGTAAGATATAAGACTATGAAAATAGGTAAAATAAACAAGTCTAGCTGTCTCTGCATCAGTAATTAGTCTTATCTTCCTAATAGCGTAGACAGACCTACTAAGTTTACTTGCGAGAACCGATATATGCGCGCCTCATTGAAGCTTACTATCTACGGTGATACTTAAAAACACTGTGGATTGTTCCATAGGCAGTGATTCGTTATTTAATTAAAGGATTTTGCCTACCTTGTGCACATTTGGTAGTGCAAATTCTATACATTTCGTTTTATTAGCATTTAGAACTAAGTTGTTTATTGTAAACCAATGCGATACATGGGACAAAGCACTGTTTACATCGTCAAAATTTAATTTATTTCTTTCAGTCTTAAATATTAAAGATGTGTCATCAGCAAAGAGTACAATGTCAGCATGTTTGCTAATAAAATAGATATACTGCTTAATTACCGTATCAACCAGTACAACAACGCAATAGAAATAGGAAAGATGTTACACATGTGAGGACAGATTTATGACGGACTATGAAGATGGCCCCAGCCATTGGTTAGCAAGATATACCACGAGCAGGGAACTTGGTTTGGACTGAGGATGTATGGAGCCCCTAACAACCAATAAGTATACCATTGCATTACCAGAACAAGAAAAATAGTGAAACAGGTTTATTCAGCTTTATACTTTGAAATTTAAAGTTAATTAATAACTTCATGAATTCTTACAAAAATATTTAATTTAGAACTTTCAGCTTCTTTTGAAGTTCACAGATAAGTAAGTATTACATTTAATATCAAACAAATAACTCACGCGATTCCCACCCGTCCATACCTACAACATATTTATCTACAAGTGTGCATTCCAAATTGTATTGTCCGCCTTTAGCACGAGAGGGTGGATGGGGGGAGGAGGAGAGGGGTTATTTGAATAATATGCGGATTTATGCTAAACAGCTTATGGTCAGATGGGTTTCAGATGCAGGATTGGTCCAATCGCTATTTTTCTGTCCTCGTATTTGTCTAGTGTGTTCGACGCGTTGAATTCCAAAATCCCCGTTTTTAAAATGAAATCCATTGCTAGAAACATATGTCTGTATGACACAAATGTACTAATACAATAGAAATATTGGCACATCCTAGCCAAAATAGTGAACGAAAAATTTTGCATTACTCGCATGCTGGAAAGCCCTGCTCGGGTGACGGTGGTGAATTGTGAATAATTTATGATCCACAAAGGCTTGTACGCGAATCTTAAGATAGGTCTTTGTATCCAATGCATCAGGGAGCTGTTCAACTTGGTGAACTTACCTCTTTTCGCTTGTAAATTGTTAAAGGTTAAAAAAAAGATAAGAAGTCTTGACATTCTATTTACCCTCAATTCGTCCACTTATCTTCGTGGACCTAGAGTTTTGGAGTATACTCTAGGCCTCAATAACGTGTAGGCCTGTGCTCTGCAGCGTGTAGTAACGATATGATGAATTAACGGATTGAAGGCAGTTACAGGCATAGTTTGTGGTAACTTTAGTTTAGTTTGTGGTGCTTTCGTTTAAAGTTTATTACACGCATATTTAATGCGATCTAAATTAATGTAACATACTAATATTTATTTGAATATTAAATATGCTTATTGAACAAAAAATTAAACTTTCATAAAATATTATTCATATACATGTTGTTTTAGGTTAATCTACTACTATATAGCTACTTACAATTTCGTCTACGGCGAGAGGCCAGTCTGGTATTGAAATATTTCATTCATAATATTTTATAGATATTGGTGGGTGCAATTTTCAACATTCAATGTGGTTCAGAAACAATTTATTAATTTCTGTATCACGCATTTGAATTTTTTTGTAGAGTATGCAAAATAAGGAGCAAGCACGTATAGTCATGTCTAAGTAGAGCTGTGTGTGTTTCTATTTGTTGGAGCATATGTGTGTGTGTGTGCACTGTATATATGTGTGTGTGTGTGGGTCTGTACGCGCCATTTTAATTCATTTTTCATTGTAATCGGTTGTTTGTTTAATCGTGTAATTCATATTTATCTTACCAATACTTCACAATTATTAATATTCCAAACGTAAAACTTTTTTTCGTTTACTAGATCCAGAGAAAATCTAGTGTGACACTAACATTGAGGTTTTAGCGTTTCCGTCCTACGTACAGAACAATAATATATGTACAAATATGAATATGATTATTTAAAGTCCTCTGTCTTAATCCTTGTATCAACAACACAGACCACTCGCCATGCAAAACACGTATGTGTGACTCGAAAAACAACCATCAGCGAAACATTCAAGTTCAGCACAGCTGTTGTTTACGATCTGCATGAATTTTAGTACATTACCATTTATTTGCATGAGTAATTCGTGTTTGTTAATTGGGCCACTGTCGGACATCATGCCATAGACGGCATAATGATTAGACCGCCTTTTGAGGCACAATTAACGTTAAACTAACATCACATCACAATAAAATTAATATGCAACTAACATTGATTGTCCAATAGTGTTGGCATTTCTTATCGAAGAAATTTAGTTTTTAACAGATTTGGAAGAAGGAAAGTGATAATTCGTGGAACGAAATACTCTAAAATAATATAAAATCTTTTGAGTATATTATTTTGATATCAAGTTAAAACATCCGACTTAAAACAATAACTTATTACACTAAACATACGTCAAGAAATTAATCAATTGGTAAAAAAAAAAAGTATTCTCTGCAGGGGCTTATTCTTAATTGAAATTCATTTTATATAAAATATTTTTACTCACTTTAATTACTCACTAAAACGCAGTGTTTTTCTATCCTCATCCTCTTCAAGGGACACAACGGGATCACTGTCGCACACCACCGTGTTGCCCGGTAGATAAGCCAGACGTTTTTACAAGACAATGGGTACGAGACACTCATAACGCCTTCTACTCCCCCGGATTCCTATCGCTTATTTGGCCAGTACCGGCAGAAAGAGTCTGCGAAGCAGCTATTTCGCAGACCCTCACAGTCCAACACGCCCCGCTGCGTGAACCATGCTCAGCAACGAGAGATCTTCGCCCAAGATCTCTATCAGCACCCGGCACTTGAGGTCCTCGAGCATCGTATTCCATTCTGCTTATCACCTCGTCTATAACCACAATAACAGCAGCACAGAATAGATAAATCCACTGATGACAGTGTTCCAAGAACAGTGCATGTATGAAGCACTCTGCCACCTAATTTGCTAAATGTTTCACCGCAACGTTAGACAATTGTAAAACCGGCACCAGAATACCATTCATTAATAATATTATACAATATTGGAAAACGAATATTATGTACACGTAAGTACATATGTGTGTGTAGGTCTCGAATAAATATGTGAATGGGAAGCAAACGTGATAGACCGACAGAAGAAATGTCAGAAGTTAGATGGATGACCGCTAATGACAAAATGTCGTAAGCCCTTCTGTGCTTCAGAGATCACGTCGAGGCGTTTAGGTTTCGTTATATTTATTACTTATCGTTACTTATTGTTTATCATGAGTTATCACTGGCTATTAATTACCCGTTTGCCAGACGTTTCAAGGGCTTTTAGCAAGTCTTACAAGGTTTACTAAGTTTTAAAGTTTTGATACTTTACTAACCCATGGTGGAGTATGTTCTAGACCTTCTCAATTATAAGAAAAGATCTCTCCATGCAATGAACGTTACCGAATATGAATTAAATGTTCACGCACTCCCACCCCCGCACTGGGGTTACCTGTTTTACCGGTGGTATGGACACACACAAATTACAAATCACAAACACCCACAATACGACAAGAAATAATTACCACCAACGTAGCAACAACGAGGTTAATAGATTAAATAGATATAATTATGTTAATTGGATGAAATAGTTTAATTTTACAGGCTTTAATATTAATAATGTAAAATATTTCTAAATGTTAGTCATACCGTAAAACATATATTTCGCGCTGTATACATAAAGTAATTAATTCTTTATGAACGTAAAACTGGATGACTTATACAATAATTATAATAATCTACAAATTTATGGTCAATGACTCCACCGCAAAGAAAAGGGGATTGGATAACCACAAAGTACCTACGCACAGCAAATCAAAACAATAAATTCCCAGTGCATTCATGAATGAATTATGTTTACCATTATCTTTTGAATGATGTATTGTTCATATCGTGATAACAACTCGAATATATGATACTGGTATAACTTTAGCAACTCATCAATAGATGGCGCAACGCACTTGCGCATAAGCAGGCGCAGTTGTGAGTCACTCTGCGCAAGTTTTACGAGTATTTCGTATACAAATTAAACAATCTTTATTAGGGGTAGTTTTAACAAACCAACTTTAAATGTATACATGACTGGAAATAGGTTGGCGAACCGTTAGGGGGATGGAGGGGAGGTCATTTGCAACCGAAAAACCTCTTATGTCCCAAATATGAACCATTTTCATGTAATTCAATATTTTAAATCTTATTCCAGAATGTGCGGTATACATATAACTTTGAACCTTTAATATCATTGTTTCGCCTAGTATAAATCTAAAGATACAAATAATACTATAAAGGCAAATTTACTGTCGATATTTGTCCCAGTGGGTCACGCCCCGCTATCTGCGTCCGGTTCATCTGGATGATACGTCCGACTACGCGTCACGGAGTTAGTGTCGCTTTACACGGGGTAATACGTGTTCCGTGCTCGAAACGGGTGGGAACAACAGCTGTCGACCACTGTCTCTAGTCGTGTCGATAGATGCGCGAATGAAGGGCTTCGGGACCGATCTCCGACTATGCAGAACTGAAAAGGCAATGCCTTTTGTAACTGACTTATATACAGAATAATCCTATATTTCTTTACTCCGTTTCTCGGCTTACGATTTTTTTTTAAATAATCGTTTATACACCCTTGGCTTCCCTGTGTTTCCAGTGGCATGGACATGCACAAATATGACATTACAAACACCCATGACCCGAGAACATAAATTTATCTGTCACATAAATGTCTGCCCCGGCCGGGAATCGAACTCAGGACCCCTCGCTCAGCAGGCAACGTCGCTATAAACTGGGCTACGTAACAGGTAATTGATCAACTCTTGGAAGGTTAAAGTGTATTTAGTTGCTAAATAATCACTAAACTATATATTCCACTCAAACAAAACATACTTTATATAGTGTTAAACTGACAAAAACCAAATCGACCTGATGATAAGCAATGCAAATCCACAATGTATAACAACTTTTTTTAAAGAATTTGTAAAAAACCTCTTGTCATAGCGCTACGGGAATACCACAGAATGAAACCCATTTCATAAAACTTATCTGCCATTTTAGTACTATTTATTTAATATCCGACACCGAAAAGTATTGACATTCTATTATTATTTTCCACGAAGCAGTCGAGCGAAGCCACTGTCGTAATGTCGAGTGCGACAAAACACGGCCATGTTTAATGCGGTGCATCGAAATGCGTGAAATGAAACTGAGAACCGAAGCTCTCAGTAGCCACAGCTTCGGTTATAAAGCTTTAATACTATCATTTATTATCCTCTCATTCAAATACGGTAGGCCATTGAACCCAGTTGTTGTTCCTAGATATCGAAAAGAGTTATAAAAATATACTATATGTACATATATGCCGTTAAATTTTAGGGCACGATGAGGTTGTAATAACACACTGGCGGCTAATGCTTCCAACCAGGCGGTAACCAGCTCTTAGCACCGTGGCGGCATGCCAGGTCTGTACATTTAATTTTTTTGTAAAATTTCATGATAAATATTCGTTTTCCGAAACACTGACATCAATTTGACCATTTTGAAAATTTTTGTCTGTTTATCCTTATGTATCGAGATAACTCATGGCTTGACCGATCTTAATGAAAATTGGTATGTAGTCTGAACACGTAATTGCGCAGATTATAGGGTATATAAAATATCGGTAAATCTACTGATGTATAATAAAAGCAAACAAAAACATGAAATCTATAATAATCACGTATATATATAATTAACAGTATAACCCGAACGAAGTCGGACAGGGCCACTAGTATCTATATAAAAAACTTGAGTGTATAAAAAATCGTGGATAAACGTTTTAGTTAAACTGTTTTAAAACGATCACCAGTCATGTTTGAGGTCAGACAGACGCGTTGTCAACTGTGTCCTTGTAAAGTGGTCTTTACCTAGCTAAGAGGCCCGTTTACCACTTTAGTTCGATGCCATAAAAATAAAATTCCCCCTAAACTTAATGCCGATACATTGTGTTCTTAGGAGCAAAGGGGGTGTCGGACACCCATTTCGCTCCAGACTCTGTATTTGTCGAGTTCCAGTACGTGTCGGGGTGAAATATGTGACATAGTGGAGAATTACTGCGCGAGATAGCCTCGTATTCTCGCAGCCTGCCGTGTCTTTGGGGCCGGTTGGCGGGGACCGGAGTTATTTGAACCACAGGGCACATAACATTCGCCTTTGTGATAACAAGACAAAGATTCTTTTTACTCTTTGTTCAAACCGTTCATTATTTGTGTTTGATTATTTATTGCAGTTATTTTATGCTTTATTAGCGACGTGATGTGGAAAACATGTAATTTGTATCATTCATAAAATACACTCACGTCGTTCTTAAGCTCTGTCGGAGGCCTTAGGGTAGCGTCAGAACTTCCATCACAGCAAATTCCATCATTCATCAATGCTCAATCGATCCACGTGGTCAGTGGTCAAAAGATGAAGAAACACGTGCCAAAAACCGCATTTCTAACTATTCAGATATAATGAGGATACTTCGTTTGTACAATAATTTCTTAACATTTTTACACACAGATTCCATAGGTATTAAGACAGATATGAACACAGAAATTTATTATAAGCCTTACATGATTTTTAATTCATGAAACTGACCACAAAACAAAAGTGTAGGTTAATAATATCAATACATATCAATAAAACATTTGAAAAACATCATATTCAAATTATAACCGAACTCAGTGTTTCTTAGATTAACGTGCTTTGGAGCTAACTACAATATCTAGGTATAAAGAACAAAAAATTACAGCGTTTTTCTCCAGCGCAATTATCGTTCACCACTCGTGTTTAAACCGCAATAGTCTTTCGGTATCTCTCCATTACAGGAGATTATTGTTATTGTTCTCACTGCAAGAGACCAAACAGGTGACACGAATACTTTCTTGTCTTGTACTAACACTACGATGATATATAATAAACGGTAGTACATTTGTTTAAACAACCTCGTGTTCCAGTAGTAATGTTCACATTTCATCTCAGTTTTCAGGGGCGATAACACCCGTGACAGATTCGAAATAGACCTTATTAATAAACAAATGCTAACATACTGGGACTTCTTACGTCATGAGAACAAATCGGTCATTTCATATACATCTAGAAATTTCTAGTATTATTAAATTAGTATTAATTTAATAACAATGAATTTCCGCACAGTAACGCCTGATACTATCAACCTTCTAGTATTGGAATTCACTGTGGGCATCGATGGGATTCACTGGTGGTCTCAAATCAAGTGATAAAAATGTTACAGACAAAAAGATCAAATCTTAATTCTTGAATCCGTCATAAACATATCTAGCGACCCTGAACTAATTTTAAGTACTAGTAAACTTTTAAGTCTATTAAGTAAGACAATATACCTTGTAAGATAAAAGACCGATGTTCAGCGGCTGTCTTTAACAAATGGCATTTTACTTGATAAGCACGTATAGCCGGAGCTTGCGACAAACTACTTGAAGTGCTACTAGGTACAAATTTGGGGCGAGCGTAACATTACGAAGACGGATCGCTTGCTGCACGAATTGCCACGTAATAAATCGATGCGGTATTCCTCCTCAAGGTCGATTTTGCTGAAAGGCTCCCCATTTTGATGGATTTTATTCATCGTCCAATTGAATTGCAAATTTTGAACTTACACATTTCTCAAGTGAAACTTCTTTAGGCGCGCCTGTAATTTAAAAGTAAGTGACTTAAACAAATGAATGAACCTTACCGGCTAAGAAGTTGGTAATGAGACATCAATATTTTACTGGCCAAGTACAACCATGTTGTGTTTTATTTATTTTTTATACAATGTCTTTCGAACATCATCCATAGCGGATTCAAACAATGGGTAGCTCCATGTAGGTGATCTGTATTCACATACAATAACACTCATTTCAAGCTCTATACGTGAAAGCTCCATAATATGTTCAACAGAGAGGGATACCATGCCTTTTACATTCCTTGTAATTCGCAACTGCAAGTTATTAATCATCTGCATGAAAAAATTTACATTCTTTTTTATCAGGCGTTTTATAATTTTTCAGGTTAACCCCATACACCGAAAGCTTCCCGGTGATTTATTCTATTAATGAATAACCGTATGAAAAAATTTGCAGCACTTTTTATTAAGTGTTTTACAAAATTCTCATCTTAAGCCCATACTTAACCCCATAATATCATCTCTTCCTTTAGACCTACGTTGTCTTTCGTGAGCACTCTAAACTCAGTGTTCACATTGTATGGATCTACGCTTGATTCTCATGTACGTTTTATTTTATTTTATTTATTCCCTAAATAATGTTCTTTCGCTTATTCATCGTTGAAAACGTCACTCATAATGAATACGATGAATACGATGGATCGCTGGGTTTAAGTAAATTCTTATTCCAGCAATGAGACCCAAGAACCAAATTTATAAACAAAGTTGGTATTGCCGACAACGGACAGTACCAACCTTCCAAAATCTTCGAGAATCTATAGATGGCTCACCCAGTACGTCTACATAGCACTAACAATCGAAGGACCATTTCAAAAGACGTAAAATAATCGATTTGGAACATAAAGAATCATCCCCTTACTTTCTTTTAAATACTTAGTCGACAAACGGGCGTAAGATAGGCCACTTGATTGTAAGTGGTCACCGACGCCTATTGTCGCCTATTGTACTAAAACCAAAACCGACGCGTTGCCAGCCAACTTGGAAACTAAGTGACCCTCTTATTACTGTCTTTCCTGGTGATAATATTTTACGATTTACTCTAAGGGGGTAGTAGTAAGGCACGCGGTTGTAAAGAACCCTACCATCATGCTCAAGTACGTTGGGGTTAAACTGCTTGATATAGAGTCCAGCGAACTCCAAAAGCAGAACCGTTTATCATCGCCTCTTACGTCGTTCAACAGGATGCAATACGAGCAGAGAGGTTGGTTTGGGCTCAAGTATGGATGAAACCCCATACATAACCTAATCACCTATAATATATATACTTATGCGTGTGTATACCCGCAACTGATCAAATCGATCTGAAGTTACACGATCACTGCTATCATATATCGGTCCCGGCTTCATCCGGATACAACAATTAATTATGATACATATATACTTGATATGTAGCCTACGTCCATCCGAAATAATGTACCTTTCAAATGGTAAAAGATTTTTTTATCTCGGTGGTTATATTA
>PDGT01000065.1:514608-577556 GCA_003671415.1 Megathymus violae | reverse complement strand
ATACGCAAAACAAGAACGAAAACTTAATGCTTTTCACATGCGTTGCCTGAGGACTATACTTGGAGTAACATGGAAAGATAAAATGAGCAATGAAGAAGTTCTTTCGAAAACACATTGAAATAGCATTGTTGCCATGATAAAACAAAGAAGACTTCGTTGGCTTGGTCACGTACATCGTATGGCCCCTGAAAGACTACCACGACAAGTGATGCTGAGTCAGATAGCGAACAGGAAAAGACCTATCGGGCGCCCAATTTTGAGATTCAAAGATTCTTGCAAGCGGGACATGAACAGCTTTGGGATTCAACCGATTCGCCGAAATGAGACCTGAATGGTACCATGACATTAAGGTTGGTGCATCAAAACACGACAAAGACTGGCTCGAGAAAATAAAGCAGAAAAGACTTTGTCGAATTTTACCACCTCCTTCTAACTCACGATATATCTGCGATCGATGTGGCAAGAAATGCCGCGCTGCTATAGGGCTCTATAGTCATCAGCGACGATGCGGGAACCCGTAAACCTCACAAGTGTTGCAACAATCATCTGAAATAAATGTGGTGGCCAATGATGATGATGATGATTTGAGAAAAATATTGAGCGATTATATAAGAAGTAACCAACGCAGGAAACATTTCTCTAATAATTTAATAATGTTTCGCTGATATATCATTATCACGAAGAACAGTACCAACTATTTGTAAGCATTCGATAGTGCGAACAGGTGTGAATAACAATTCAACTCGTAATTTCAGTTTCCTCGGGCCTCATATCGTGTTTTGTATATGTGTGAATTTTTCTCATTAGTAGGTTCTAGAAAAAATACAATCAAAAAAACAAAACAATAAGTCTTACTATTCAGTTAGATTACCTCCTCAAAACTTATACAATGATAGAACGGGTACTGTCCGGGTATCATATGGATTAATGGTCGCACTACCCATATAATATAGTACCCATCACAGTTACAAGGTCTAATATCCGGGACAATATAAATTTAAAATTCGATGACAGAGAAAATGTTTTTTTTATGTAACTAGCCGACAAATGAGCAGACGAGCCACCTGTTGGTAAGTAAATCTCCGTCGCCTGTGGGCTTCTGAATACCAATGGCATCACCGACGTGTTGGAGATCGAAAGTGAAGCGAGGACGAGGGTGGTAGCTAGCCAGTCGGACAAAATATCCTACCATCAAAGAACAACCATCGGGATTAATATGGGAGCAGTGAGCGTTCGCTATACCCTCGTCTATCGCAGGGTGCAATGATGGATAGGTACAGCCCTTTACATCCCATCGCCATCGCCATTGCAAATTACGCGCCGCATTAAAAGTAAGCATATCAATTAGCAACAAAAAATGCTTGTCGAACTGTACAAAAATGATACTATAATTATTTTCTTAACTAACAAACTGCCCTGGCTTCGCTTCAGTAAAACTATGCATTACACTTAGAAATAGCACCTGCATTTTTAAATTGAATTGAAAATGAATTAGAAATATATATATTAATTATAACTTTTATTTATGGACGGATTTAAATGAAACGAACTTTAAATATTAAGTGATACAACTGCAATACATTAGTGAAAACCAGAACGGAATCGGTTAAGCCGTTTCTGAGATTAACGTGCACAAACGCACAGATAAGCAGACAAAAATTCTAACAACTACCGTTTTAAATTCTATTACGTTTACAACGGCCTCTAATAATGATTTTTCTCATCTTCATGTACAGAAAGCTATCACTAAGAATTTTATTATATGTATAGATAAATGAAGATCTAATGACGGCAGAAACACGTACCATCGTTTTGTTAAAAAAAACGTCTTCGACACAAGTTATGCATTATGCGATTGGATACCTATTTAAAAATAGCTGCCATTAAAATAGCGACACTTCGCCGCACAATGATAACAATAAATCATTCATATCCGGAGCCGGCGCGTAAACGCGTGAAGGAAATTACTTTGAGATTTGCATCCAAACGTTATTTCGTTAGATTACAGCGGCGAGTGCTGTGCTGTTTCTTGATTTATCTCATGTGTAGCTTTTGTTTGGTTCGCAGACCATGACTGTTGCCATCCACCATCCATCTTTTATTACTGATAATAAAATTAAAAATATTGATGATAATTATCTGATGAGGCATTACCAATTTTGATACGAGCATTCTTCTCATTTTATTTATTCCTTCAGTTAGAATGGCACACAGAGCCCGCCCATTATTTTTATAATACAAATAAAATTATTAGATAATCTAATGACGTCGAGTAAACATTGACAATTAACTGTCAGCTGTTCCTTTGTCACATTCAGTCGCTAGGACAGCCGGTCCACATTTTTATGTGGATCCACAAAAACAATTCTGTCAAACGTCATTCTTTGATTGAAATAACTTCTGACAGATATCTTTATATCGAACGTAAACACTTTGCCGACATGAGGGCTCATATAATTTGCTTACTTTGAGGTGATACAACCCCAATAGTTAAACATTTACAAAATACTAGCGGCCCGCCCCGAGTTCGCTCAGGTAATCAAGCATTCACTTATAATAAGTACAACAAAAGTGATACATCATTTTAAGTAACCGGTGAAATCACTGTGAAACGGTGAAATGATAGTGACGAATTGACTACAGAACTTAAAAAGTATATCAGATTCAAATATCAGAACAATGGTTCGGGAACACCCGTTGGGGCAAACACGGAAAAAGGTGGTTGCTCCAAAAGCGCGACGATAATTCACCTATGTATTTTCGCAAGTAAAGGTGCACACATGGCGCCGTCCGTGTATAGGAAATTACTTCGCGATATGAATCGCCAACAATTTACGACAGCGAACAAAAATGTCGCTGAAAACATATCGCCAGAAATATATCGTTGGAATTGGCGAAAAAATTGTTTATCTATTTCATTTGTGTTGTAAAAATTTTATTTTGTATTTATGAATTCACCGTCACGTTTTCAAGTACAACATGGCAGTTAGCAATGGATATACGTATCCAGTAACAAACTACTTAATCAAGAAGATAGCAACGGCGAAACAACTTTTAAATTTTTAGTATTCTAAGTATTAGCTTTAAAGACATTGGGCCACTCATCGCCATGAATTGTACATATTACTGACGGCCGACTTCGTTTAGATCAAGGCTGTCCAACCAATATTGGAAGTGGGCACGAATTTAGCCAGTTCCGCCTGCCTGCCACTGTCAATAACAAACATAACATAAAACAAAAAAAATATATTTTGAGCTATATAAGCTTTAATCTACATACAGTTTGATTCAATTTATGATGAGAATGTTACCTAGCGAGATCTCTGTAGAGGTTTTTGAGCTACTAAGTTTGGCGATAAATCTGATGTAGAAAGTAAAATTAAATCAAAAAGTATTTGGCTGGTTTACTCTTGACGGGCAAATTGAAATGCGTCAACGCACATAGTTGTCCTCGGTCCTAGGGTTGGACAGCATTGGTTTTGATTAAACTTAGTATAGACTATGTCCATGCAGAAGAACAATAATTTTCAACAACCCTGTATTCCAGTTAACGGTGACCCTACCTGCCAGCGGGGAACTCCGGATAAGATATCCAGCCGCGGCATACACTTATGTGATAGACGAATAGTTGATCTGGTGTTATAAGCACACACAGTGCCCAAACCACTCGCAACACAGGCGATCTTAGAGCGAGGTATTGTGTGTTACCCTTTTGCTAACATTAATATTAAAAATTCTTTAATATTAAAAAAAAATATCTTTACATACCTCGACCCAATCGTAATCGATCGAATACGTTGCCTAGTAAAGTCATGAAAGACTAAAAAATATCTTCTTCTCGATTCGATACAAGTTCAAATTTTGCCCGGCCAGAACTTGACCATTCTGACAGCAGTTTGGTAAAAGATAGTAAATACGTAAAACTACGCCATTGTTCTATAATATTGCAATTCCAGCGTATATTAATTACGCTTAATTATTTAAAAACGTGTCAAAACCAATGTTCACGTGACGGTGTTATTGATGTAATACAAAAGAGGTCGGTTTGTTAAATTAGACATTAACCTATTGTACCAGCTCAAACTGGTCACAATTAATCTCTGCGCCATCATAGCAATGAAAGGCCTATTGTCGATGCCCTTTTTATCTGTAACGGTAACGCTTAAAAGAGACAGGTAGTCTAGCTTCTCCCTCTGGCGTCACGAGATTGGAATTCACATGCGTATGCGCCATTCATCTCGGTTTTAAGTTATCAAACAAAAAGAGTATGGTTTAAAAGTGTGATAGTTGGAAATGTCAAATATACCGGAATCCCGGGTCCATGAGATTGGTGTCGTACTATGAGTGTTTGATATTCCTGACCATTATTGAGTGCTTCATAAATAGTAATCATAATAAATGATTACACAGTATTTTTTAACATAGTTTTGACAAAAAATTAGAATCATAACGTAAAAATTATCATTGCATTTCATAAAATACAAATTAATATGTATAAATAATTATTCAAATGAACCGGTTATGATTAAATTGACACATAAAAAACAACACAATTGTTTTATTAGTTTAGATTCCAATCTCTGCTAGTTAAAAGTACTGGTTGTGTTACCAATTTCACAAGATATTTTTCATTTGGAGACAAAAAATTACTTTCAAAATTGGATAATTTTGTAACCATGACAACTAAATAATCAGAATAGCACAGACGAACCCACAGCGATCTGTTGACCGTTTTCTGTCTCTTTCACTCTCATACGTAGGCGAGGCATTGCGCTTTCTACACTCACGCGCATCTGAACGTGTCCGCAGTGCAGTTCTGATTTTGAACTTAATTTACTTAACCGTAAAGCAAAATTTTGACTGGTACAGATAAATGTTTCGAGATTCGGTGTTATTTATGTCGTTCGTGACTCCACTCGGTATAGTTCTCAGTTTTGTGTTGTGTTGAAAGGAGATAGATGTTTTTCTATATTTTACATCTTAATTCTAATTGCAACTTTACTACATTTTGTTTGGGTTTAAAATGCACCGATGAACTCAAAATGCCCTCGGGTGATGTTCTATCGTTGTGTAATGAGAAATGTATTGTCGGAGTGTTATCTATAACAATATTAATAGGTTTACGGGCACAACTGTACTTTATTAAACAAAAAATATGAATCATAGGATGTGTATCAAACACTACAATTTCTAGATTCGATCTGAGACCAATCAAACCTGGTGCCTTACTTTTGAAAAGATTTCGGTTCGTTTACGATTGAGATCAGTCATTTTAGATTCGTAAATGGTACTGAAACTACACCAAAAGAAATTCGAATCCATAACCAAGACTTTCGAGAATTGATTTCGAAAAAATAATTGTTTATCTAACACAGCTATAAGTAATTATACGTAACGATCAATTTAGCATACGATTTTGATGTGTAATTATCGTAATATTTACTAATTATTGTGGTTAATTTATTCATAATAAATGTAAATTTAATTGTATTAAATGTTTAAATTGACCATAATATTTACCATTATATTCATTTCACCATGGGGTTAGCGAGTATTTGATCTGTGAGATGAGAGAATTACCGTGCATTAGTACCAACTGGAACGAGTTCGAATCAAATTGGATTCACAATTCGATTTTTAGGAAGTACCTAAGCTCTGTTTATCCCTCCAATTCTGATTGTAAACATTTACATGTCATTGTCACTATTCCTTATTTTTTGGGCGACTAGGTATAAATTTGCCTAACATCTCTTACACTGAGGAGGAGTACGGTAGAGCTCCCAGGATTTGTTTGTACTATGACTAGCTGTATAACAACCCACGTAAGTTATGATCGAGCCGGAGCCGGAGTGACCTACTGATAGATAGAAGGCGGTGTTAAAACTACCGCAGCGTTATCGCTTTACGAACATCGCTCTAACTGGAACACTTACCTGTAACAAAGAAATGGTGTGTAATTACAATTTTTAATAGGTATCTGCGTAAATTGAACAACTTTGCTCGTATAACATGTGAAGATAAAATTATTGCAAACAGATGCCTGCCTGGTGAGTTGGGAGTGAACTAGATGTGGCCGGAGGAGACAGAGAAGTTCACGGGTCACGATTAGATTTGATAAGAAGAACAAAACATATTTAATAGTAGGTATATTTATTTTCTAATGAAGTTACTTTCACCCTCAACAACAACCACCGCCCCAAGTTAACAATCCCCTAGTTCATACACGGTAACTACTAACCTTTACCTCATAAGTATAATAAATAAGTATTATGTATGTATGTATGTAGTATGTTGCCCTAACTGTTCTTATGTAAATAATGAATATCCTGTTTTACTTTGCTATATCGCTATCCCCTCCTATTCCAAACCATATATATATATGTGTGGAGGATACACACACTTGGATACAACACTAAGGATGTTACGGATACAAAGTTTCGGAGCTGGATACGGATATATGAATAATATTTTACCGGTTTCGGTTACGGTTACGGATATGAAATTATTTTGGATTATCCGATTGTTTCGGATGATTTCGGTTACGGATATTAGATGATTTAGGAGTCGGAAAAAATATACAATATATTTACTAGGTAACACTTTGCCTTTATTTCTAGGTATTATTTGATATCACAATTATATAAAAGAACAATAGCCTTAAATAAACTATAATGAGATGAGAGAAAGATAAAAAGTTAATAATAATCTAAAATTGAAGCGACGCGGCCAGCGTATCAGCTCGGCCGACTACAACCTGGCATAACGTGTATCATTTAGCCTGTCTCTACCCGAAATTATTCGAAACTTTTTTATCAGATTCGGTTACGGTTTCGGATATATTCTTATTTCGGATATCCTATAGTTTCGGATACCATAGCATCCCTAATACTTACCTGTTGCCTCCAAACCGACACATTTTAGGTCCATCTCCGACTCCCTCAACTTTCTTTACTCTGTATCTTCAGTTATAGTTTCAATTATTTTAATATTATATTATAATGTGTGTAGATAAATATTTTAATTAATAAACGAACAATTTGAATACTGGCCACGTTGATAGTATCATGCGTCACTTTGCGGAAATTCATTGGTATTATATACCATCATACATTGTGCTTGCAGATTGTTGCAAAGTAAATTAATACTAATTTAATAACTGGCCACGTAACAATCCCAATAGTGTTTTTTTTTTATATATAAATTTGTAATATCCAGACACACACACACACACCCACACACAACAAGCCCGCACACGAACAAATAATGTGAAGTGTACAAATTAATGAAGTGCCAGAGACAACATACAATGTTATGACGCGGAACACAATTACTATAACGGAACAGGCACCGATATTTATGGGTCAATCTTATAAATCATTGGACGGTCGACCTTTACGGTGAAATCCCACGAGCGAAGATACCGTACCGAGGTAGGGTTTACGCAGCACGAGTATTGTCGTGCCGCGACGGATGTAGATTTCATACACGCGTAATGTGATCGGTTTGTTGGCTTGTGATCGTGTACCGTCTGGACGATATGACCGATCGATATCACAATTAGTGTTCATATTATATAGTTTTTCAATATGTTAGCTCATAACCATATTAGAAAATGATAGATAGGCTTGTACTCGACTTATCCACGAATTTGTATTTTTCTTAGTACATTAAAGATAACTTTTTATTAACATAACTGTGGTATCGTTTTACACCGTAGAAGTTATGTAAAATACAGAGGCACTTTCTAGATGTATTTATTTATTTACGGATTAGCAACATAAGAACAGATGACAAAATATTAATATTTACAGTGATACGGACATTTTTTGACAGTTCTTACTCTTATAGGTAACCGCAGCATCTGTGTATGCCGTGAAAGATACCTCCATGATATTATTGTGGGTCTATTCACGTCATATTACGCTGGTTGTGGTCACCATGCTCATGTCAACATATTTTACTGCTACTTCCAAACGGTTCCATACGGGCTGTGATCGTGTTTCAGATTCATACACTTAAAGCCGCGCTGTTTAGGAATGCTTGAATGAAGTCAGCTCTCTGTGATGTATCTTAACTCATGCGGCGAATGTACGATGCGGAGTGGTTAAAAGAATCCGGTCGTAAGTTTAATAAGAGGTAGGTAAATTGTGAATGCCGATATGAGAAAGTCTTCAGTTATATTTATAAATTGATAAAACGAATACGCCATAGAGGAGCAGACAGGCCACTTCTTGCCGCGTGGTCACCTTCGCTCTTGGACCAAAGGCAGCATCGACGCGTTACCAGTCAAGAAGTAAGCAGAAGATCTGTAGCTATCTTTACGACAATAAAAAAGAAACACTCAAGAAACATGACACACAAGAAACAAGTCTATTGATTTGAGAAGGGTGGTACCAGGCGGGTGGTACCGCGTACTAATACCGTCGGGATTAAACTGGGTCATACAGAGCCAGTACCCGCAACGGGAGGGACCGTTCGCTATTACCTCGTCTGTTGTTCTTCAGACGACGACGGGCATGGGACGAGGTTGGTTTGACCTCGATTATCTGTCTGAACATAAAAATCTAAAAGGACACCGTTTAGTATAGAAATGCTAACTTTATAAAACACTTCATGTAACGAGTAACGATTTGTTTCGTTTATCGAGTAGAATTTTTTACTGTTTTTTTTATTAACTCGCTTTCTTGCATGTCTGTCCGGACGGAATTTTGTAATCGATTTTAAACCAACTTCCCGATAAGCTACTTGAAATTTGGACCATAGCTCAGAACAGGATGACATTGCATGAAAATGTGAAAAAAGAATGATGTTTTAAACTTTTTAGTTTAATTATAAACACATGGTACATTTTTTTTTTGTTTTATTCGTAATTATTTTAATATGTGTCGATTTTTATTTTGTTCTGGAAATCATAGCTTTATGGTAATACTACCACTGAACCAAGCGTCTAATGTTATAACTGTTTACGCTCCAATTACAACGAAACTATTTCTTTAATAGAAAACATTATTTAGAAATGAAGTGATACACACCTGTAAAAGTTCTGTATCTATATCTACGTATACATATAATAAAATTTTAAGTTATCGCTTTCTGTATATGAAGGATATGTGACAATCACGTATTGCAGTAAGCATAACTTAATATTTAAAATTAGTTACATTGCAATTGGTCCATAAATAATAAAGTTATAAATTAATCTAAAACAATGCAGGTTCTATTTCTACGCATAAGGCGTAGTTTTTCTGAAACGAGTAGAGGACGATTTATTAGTCATATCATAAAAATACTGAGTGATTCTTAATAAAAACAAACCAACATAACCAACATCATGGAGATAATTACTTTACCTAAAAATGCAATAAACTGAACGCTGCTACAGGACGGTGACGCGTAAGTGTAAAACATAATTGGATTTGAAAAAAATTTAACACATTAATAGGTAGTAGTTCAATAGAAGGCTCTACCCAAAACAGAGTAACATGACAAGTGATCTCAGATAATTAAGTCTTTGGGTGAACTATAGCTATAGTAAGAGATGCACATATTAGAAACACGGGAGCGTCACGTGAGCAACCCTTACCTTTCACTAATTTGAATCAATAGTTTAATAATGACGGCCGAGCGGCTCTTTTGTTAATAAAAGATCTGTCGAACCGTGACATGGATGGAGCATCTTCACATGATACTCGTTTATGCGTTTTTGACTCTGTGACAGATAAGCAATATTTCTAATTAGCTTAGCAGTTTAAAACAAAATCATGAATGTGGTGAACGCATCTTTGACATGTTTCCTTGGCTATTGCATAGCGCAATACAATATTAAAATATATATTTGGTACAATAAATTAACAAAAATATAATATATATTAAGAAACTATTAAAACCGGCATTTGAAAGTACAAAATGTGGTAAACGTAAAGCGCCTGACAAAAATATGTCAAAGAACTTAGTATGTTTCTTGAAGTGAACCGAGGGCGAGCTACTATGAATATAATTACATTTCTTATAATCTTCAATTTCAAATCGATGAATGCTAGATTTTGACGCGGCAATAACAAAAATGAATGGTATAAATTCCACTCGTATTTATGTGACACCTATACATAGTAGATAACTTAGGTTTGGTGAAATGTTAAATATATAAAAAAGCATCTTTACAATTAAATTGTATTAAAACATTTCCAAGCCACCCAGAGCATTAAGAAAAATATACTCATCCTAATTATCTTCTATTTGATGATCACATGTCTGTAGGGTTTAATTATCATTATCACATGATTTACGCTAAGAGAAATATTAATTTAGGAAATTTGATTTCATTTAAATAGTTGTAAATAATTTGTAATTTTCGACAGCCGCTACTAATTTTGCGCAGGGCAAACGCTTCTCATAAAACCGATGAAAGACGCGTCGTTCCAACCGCTTGTCGTCTAAACCAGGCTTTACAATGAATTAAGCATTATGGGTAGGGTGTAGCTCAAATAAAGGCGATTAGGCCCCGCGGCGCCTTTGATTCCCTCCAAACCTAGTAATCAGGCGGGGTTCCCACGGTTACACGCGATACGAACACGGAATCGCGACTTTAATGTGCTGCTCGTATGCTTTCAGGGGGTTCGACTTCACACCCGTACGTATTGCTTAGTTTGGTATTAATTTAAAATTAAACGATAAATTCTTCATATTTTTAAAGGACTGAATAGTTCTTTTTTTTAACATAGAATAAGTTAATGCTTGACAACAACCTGATGGTAAGAATAGAAATATAGAAGTAGAAAGCATTACCACCACCGCTACGCTTCATATTCTCTTCTCTTCTCTTCAGCCTCTCATATGTACAACAAAACTTATTGTATCATAATATTATGCATAAATTGTAAAGTTATAAATTGTGTGTGTAAATAAAGTTATTATTATTATTATTATTCGTAATTGTGGTCGTTTTTCACGTATAACATTAACCGAGGTGGATTAACTGACTCATCACACCTTGAAGAACGCTCAGGGGTGCAAGTTTCCGCATGATGCGTTTCTCTACCGAAGTAATAGTCACATCCTAATGCGCACATGACTTAGCAAACTAGAGGGCCTGCAGTATTCGAACTCCAGTAACTCATGCGGTAGACCGCTCGGTGCCCACATAACATCAGGCGGTCCGTCTGCTCGCATGCTGCTACCGACATAAAAAATAAAACATGACTTATTCCACATTAAAAACAGTTCACGTAACGCAATTACAAGCCCAAATATCAATTTGCGCTTCACTATGTTCACACAGAACAGAGGTGGCTGAATAAATTAATTTGGCAGGCAGTCTGGCAGAGAGAGAGAACGGCTAAGCCGAGCAATCAAACTGGGGCCAAAGCGTGTTTAGCTACTCGGCTAGACGAGACGAACTGACGAACAGAGGAATGACGTTACACCGAACCGGTGTCACAGCGAACTTGCGTAACATGAGAGAATATAAAAATAACGACCGACCTTCAACATTTGAATTCCATTAAATGTGACCTTCACTTCTATCACCACATCGCTTTATGTACTTTGAAATATTGGAGGCTATCCGTTTGTATCTTCTATATTAATATCAATAACGTTTTTAGTAGGTACTAACTAGCCGCCCCGTCAGACTTCGTTCGGATTGGATTATAAATTAATTATTAATTATTAATATGCGTGTGTGTGTATATAATTATTAAAAATTTAATATATTTTGCCTTGATAAGACATTATTAGATTAAATGACGTTTTATATAGCCTATCATCTGCGCAATCACGTGTTCTCACTACATACCAAATTTTCATTAAGATCGGTCGAGCCGTTCTTGAGTTATCTCAAGACATACACGAATTCAGTCTCATAAGAATTCTTGTATACTCCGGTAATGTCATGAATAACACCAGCAACAAACCTGACACGAGCACTGTCGACATCAAAGGACGCAGGACCCGATGTCTCATAAGGCTCATAAGTCTGATCCTGTTCGGATATTTTTTGAGAAATGCTCCAACAAATGCTGGCACTTCAAATTTCCTTTATCATGTATTAAAGAAAATACGCACGCTATAATAAAAACAAAAAACAAATTCAAATGAATATTATTATTTCATCTAGTTAAGGTTGAACCTTACCACAGGTTGGTGCTAATTTAGAAATGTAAACGGTATTCACGATGTGATTGCCCTATGCGTCAACGTTTTTCTTACTTATTTTAAATTGAATTTCAAAGCCAATATTTTCTTAATCAAATCTGAGAGTTAATTTAACGAAGTTGGTCAATTATCAAGTTACTGTGAAACACAAAACTGATAATATTATTCATGGTTGCTAGGCTGTGTAATAGGCAACCTTTAAGCGTAGCTTAGAGTTGTTTGATTCTCCCGCAGCGCAAGGATGGGCGTGTTCCTCCACAATGTGCGCCACGGACATGCTATTGATTGCGAGATTATAACTAACTACGTAACTAACTTGACAACAGCTCATAGCTTGCTTGCAACAGCTTGTTTCAATTGTAAATGATTGACAAAGTGAACCAGAAATGACAAAATGTTAGCGAAAATGGTGAAATATATCTTGCGCAATTGATGGCAAAGTAAAAAAGAACAAATTAATTTATTATTGTATATTGCCTCTTAAGCGAAATTGCTATTAGCGTGAAGAAATAAAAATTCAAAATCTCTTCCGTGCGTGATTCAGTTAAGTAGTCAATTTAAGTGCAAATTTTAAGCTATTAAGACATGGCTTAAATTCCGGGGTGCCGTCGAAGGTTCTAAGAACATTGGACGCTCCAGTAACTAACTAATCCGTATTGGGTCAGTTTGGTGGAGTGTGGGTCTGGCTTCCTTATATCTTATGTTAAATGCACAGAATACAGAAGTATCCCCCGAGAGACGTATAGCCTGATGTGATCTGGTAATGGGCTAAATATACATACCTTTTAAATAAACACTCATCGTGTGATTTTGTTACCATACTAACACATTTATTAAATTTTCGTATTGAAGAAAAGAATAATTATAGCTATATTTAGACTAAAGTAGTGTGTATTTTAAAACATGAACTGCGTAAGTGTGTTTACAAAGTGAATATATTAAAAAAAATTGAATTTGAATTCGAACAACTTTCTTGGTAAACATGGTATTTAGTGCAATCGTGCTGAGAAATCTACTGCGACGGAGGATTTTGTGAACGAAACACTTTGATCTTTATTTGGGACCTCCTTTAAGATAGCAATCTGAACTCTCTGACCGGTTTATGTTAGTCTAGGAATTCAGAACACAGTATTATATATCCTTTTCAGTTACACAGACACACAGAGGCGTTACACATTATTAAACGCATAAAAAATTGATGACGTAAGCAGCAACAAAATGGTTAGAATTATAATCTTTGGATATTCCTAATCAATTATTACATCGATAGTGAAAAATATCGTGAAGTATATAACCCGAAGTATATAATATATAACGGAAACCCGAGCAGCAGCAGAAATTACCTTTTTACCTTAAAGAAGGTGTATTTACCGACGTAGGAAAGAAATTTTAGTAGCGTAATGTTTATCAAAGATTGTAGTTTAATTTATAGTATGTAGACACCATTTTTCACTTGTAAAATAAACAGTGTAACTATTTACACAAAACCTTTTTTAAGTAATGACAAGCCGCTTAACCATCACATGAAACCCCTAAGATGGAATTATGGGAACAATTAAATTAGTTTGTAACGGCCCCTGTTGCTATTACAGACATGCCAAATTAGGTTGAAGCTTAATAATTAAGATGGCAAGTATGCCAATACAAGAAACGTCAAAGTCCTCATCTTGATCAGAACCTACAAATGTTTAATGCTAGGCTTAGGTCTTTTCTCACAATGCAAGATAAAAGTCATAGTTCACCACACCAAGCTAGTGCAAATTGTTAGACTTCCAAGGCTCTTGAAAACATTATAGAGAACTCTCAGGTAAAGCATGGTGTCCACTAAATTTTTTCCCTGACTAAAGCTAGTCATAAGTTTAAAAAAATTAGAAGTATATGCTGGATTTGAACCCAAATAACCTATACGAAGATCGGGGACGTTCAAATCATCACTAGGTATCGCTCATAGCTACATAAAAACATCAAAATAATAATGACAATAAAGAAATTACTTGGTAATTGTGATTTCGACTCTGCCTCGGTCTTTTTATGATACTGACGAAATAATTTGTCTCTATTTCTCGCTTTAGTTACAAATTTAATTTAACTCTTGAAAGTAGATTCACCGTATACAGAAGTCGACATCTCATCAAAGTTATCATGCTAACTAGAATTCATGTTGTATTAAGGAGTTTCACGGGAAGAAACTCCAGATAGAGATGTTGACTTGCACATTTCACTGATTCGATTAAGTCACTCGGTGAGAAAGGCAGCAACCTTTTTACCGAGAGGTCTTTACCCGTAGAAAGGAAAGGGTAAAATTGTGAAAAACCGGAACACCATTAATCATATCCTGAGGAACCGAGAACGAAATTCAAAAATGCTCCAGTCCATTCTTCAAGCCGTTGATGGTATATTTTTTGCTATGAGCATTAAATCACTTGTCTTCTAGCCGTTGCGTGGGGTCCGAATAACACGTGGGACAATGTAGCCCCTTGGCGCACCCTTCTAATAAACACCGTCGTAAATTGACCTTCCCCGCTTCCCACTTCCTTGTATTAAACTGATAATTTAAGAGAAATCTTTGTTATATGTAGGGTTCAGGCTACACCAGTCGCATGCTAGTAACAGATGTTCGTATCGACTAAGTCTTTTGAAGTAGTTCGTTTCACTGCGTACAGTTTACGTGATCTATGTACATACATGTGTTGTTTTTTTCTTTGACGGAGGGTTGCATCCAAAGATCTTTTAAACATTGCTTGTTATAGCTTCTGTTTTGCTGCTATTCCTACGATTTAAAATGAAAATACAGAGTAACTTTCTACGACTTATACTCTACGCACATTTAACCGTTCTCTTCAACTCAACTCTTGAATCGGCTAACATATTTACATGAAACACTATTACGTGATGCTTTAGATAATAATACTCATTGATGACGGCATCTATTTGCAAAAATCTTTTTAACATTTGAAAGGTACATTATCTGGATAGACATAGACTATATAACATATACATATATCAATTTGTGTTAACTTCGGTCTTCATTCCTTTGTCTAAATAAACATGTCTAGGTTACTAATAAAAATTTGAAATAACCGCTACCTACCTACTAATTTTCATAATATATACTAAGATACATAATAATGAGCAATTGTTTAACCTGAAAGAATTTGGGGCGGGCCGCGTATATATTATAAAGCCTAATCATAATTACCAATTCTTAGTAACTTGTTGTCCTGATTACAAAAACTACACTTGTACCGAAAACACCACAACACGCATATTTTACATAAATATTGTGCAAAATTTTAATAACAATGCCAATCAAATCCAAAGGGAATATCGTAGCAAGGGGATAAATCCTGGTATACGTTTTGGAGTTGTTCGATCAGAAAACATCCCATTAAGTAATTTTTTCTGCTGAACCTTAACATCGAGGGTAGCATCCATATGGGACTGTGGGATTTGGTAATCCCCAATTTTTAAACTCAAAAACGACCCTTAATATATCCTCAATAGATACAAAATCCCATAGCAATTATTATGGAGTTGACCCCTGAATGGGCAAGCAAGCAGCTGCCTTCAAATGCACCATGCTTTCAAACCCCAAATGCAATATTGCGTAGTAATAATAAATTTCAAAGACAAGGTATTTTTCCTAGGGGTGACGTGCTAAGGGTTGATTATCGGCTCGTTTTCGGTGCATTCGCCGAAACTAATATCTCTGTAGTGCAACGTATTCTTTTGGCTCACTTGTTAGCAGTTTGCTATTAAAATTCAAAAGTGACTCAACTGTTATGTACCGAAAATAACTTTTGCGTTAAATACAATGGCTTTCATTACAATTTGTCATGTTATACATGTTAGTGACTATTGTCAACGGATGTAACATCGAAGCTATAATAGGGTAGATCCAAAAAAGGTTTTAAATTAAATTTTATATCATATCATTATCAGGAAATGGTAATAGTACAATAGACTATAATGGGTTTCATGTGTCGAGTAATAGTTTCCGGTATGAGTCAATTTGCTACTTCAAATTTTGTTATAATACCTTGTAAACTAAATGTCTTGAAGAAAAACACAGCAATCAAAATTTTTAACAGAAAGAAACTTATTTCCTTAAAAGTGAGTACCTGGAAATCGAAAATCAACGGTATTTTCCGAAAATGATACAGAAAATATCCTCTTTGAACCTTTAAAATCCTTACATACAAAGACGTAAACTGGATTCAGCTGGGCCATTCAAACTCGTGCCGATTAACATTGAAACTCCCCTCTCTTTTTCCGAGTTCGAAATGTCAGGTAATTGCGGGGATAAGCTCACATTACCGCGAGTTCAAGATACGCTGGCGAGATAACAATGGAGGTGTGAAAGGGGTTTAAATAAACACTCTTTTGTAGAGCAGACTCATGGTTGTAAAGACGCGTTGTGCAAATAGATTATGGTGCAAGCATTGTCATCGGAATGGTTGCGGTACCTTTGTAAATATGGAACTCTTAGATACCAGATTTCAGGCTCAAGAAGAAAACAGTGCTTCACGAATAAGATCGGGTTCTATATCAAGTAGTATGTTTGAAGCTACATACATACATAGGAAAATTAAAAAAAAAAATGTTTATAGATCCAAGAACACACTCGTCACGAGTCACATCGAAGTAAGATGAAATGCTTAATATATTAAGAGCTGATGACCAAACCTGCACGAAATACATTCTAATAGCTAACAGCTGAAAGAGCACATGTGCCAGGGCCTTCATCCACATAGTTTGTTTCTCCTATTGAAAGCTACTCGTACCTGGAAAATCCTTATTCATGTTTGCCTTCAAGAGATCCAGGAATGAGATCTATTTTATCAGATCAACGGCGTTGAGAAATTTCCGAACTCACTAAAAGCCAGAATAAACTAGTCGCCTCGACAATGTTCGTTTGTTTTCGCAAATTAAGTGACGCTATAACTTACTCATGTTTGTGAGGACGCGTTGTTCGAATGGATTATGGTGCGAGCATTGTCGTCGGAACGATCCCGAGACCTTTGTAAATGGGGCTCTTAAATACCAGATTTCAGGCTCCGAAATGTCGAACGAACGAGATAACAGTAACAGGAAATTAAACTAAAACAAAAGAAAAAATAATATCGTTTCACTCGGTCGTTGCTGTCTGCGCTTTTATTAGAAAAAAAGAAAAATATAATACTAGATTGTATTGTGGTCTCCACGTTGGCTTATTACGGAAATGTGCTCATAGCTCGCAGCTACATCTACCTTAGTTTTTCAAGAGGCATTAGAGTTATTGGATGTAATTGTGTTGTGTAGTTCTGGATAGTATAATTATATAATATGTTCTTTCTTTACTTCGGGTTCGATTACTTTTAGCTGCTGTCTACTTCGAAGATTACAGAATTTATGCTGGAATTTCGTATGATACTTTCGTTGCGAAATTGTTAAAACAGTTTTACTTAAAAGCCGCACGAACCTAAAAAAGGTCCTTTTATGATCTTCTATACTTCGTAATAAGTGAATATTAGATGGATCTCTCACTACAGAGTGAGATAAACTACTCTTTAAACCAAATGCAGATAAAGCAGGTCAAGATGATTTGTACTGTATCCCATCAAATTTTCTATTAACAAATAATACTTATTCTATATTGAACATGCAAATGGAGCAAACATTTTGTAAATTCAAACGAATTTCTCTCACCTACGAATCATGCAAATTCTGATTACTCGAATTGTCTTACGAAGAGAAATTACTATGGATATATTATGGCGTATAAGGGATTAACATGATTAAATTGCTATGATTTTATTAGCATATAAATTACTCCGTGTACGGTGTAATGCGAGACGCTCACAGTTCAATGGTACAGACGTGACTACGATGTTGTAGTTGAGTCACGAGCTTTTACCCAAATGTCGATGACTTCTACATTTACAAAACTTTTTATAAACATGTCATCATAACTAATCACCAACAAAAGTTGAGGTCTCATTTCGGTTACCATTAGGGAACTATTTATTTCCTATTGATGCATTCCCGGACCACATTCCACAACCATGTCCACAGGAATAACGTGGAATGCTCTAAGCTTCCTCAACTTCAAGGAGAGGCCTGCATTGAGACACAAATCCATTGCCGTAGATAGTACAAGATAACTGCCTTTCTACTAAGTTCAAATATCGTAATACCGAACCCATAAATAAAAGTTTACTTTCCGTCTGATTCCATGGTCATGAGCAGTATTATTCGTTTGAAAAGTTTTAATTCGCTCACGTACATCGAACATGATCCCGGTGACTGAGAATTTCTTGCAGATTACATATAGAATTAATTCTTTTTTTATTGCTATGGAAATCGGTATGAGAGCAGCTGTTTGATATTTCATTTAAAGTTTTTCATGTGAGTAACATGATACGATAGCGAATTTGTACATGGAATATTTTTGGAAATTTTAATGGGGATAGACTTGCTTATCATTATATAGGTCAAAAAAATTTTTTTTTCAATATTTTTTACTTAATCACACCATACTTAATCAACTGAATAGATTTGGATGATAATTGATAAATAAGGAAATTATATTATGGGTCATCATTTAGAATACTTTCCATCCCGGGAAATGGATCTGTTCCCGAGGAATAGGAAATAAATAAAATTTAGACTGTTTGACTGCAGTATCACAATAAATTAATACGTTTCAAATTCACAGAAACAGAAAACCCCATTCTTCAAACAATGCGGGTGCTATTACTAAAGGTATGGCATTTGGGTTTTCTGAACCTAAGTCAGAGGAAATTACTAGTTTTGCATAACATTATATTATGTAACACTTACATATCGTTAGTACGCCGTATTGATTTAAAATTTAAACATTCTGGGACAAAAACTTAAAATCTTTTTCTTTATACCTGTATAACTTTACACAATTTCATTAGGATTTTACCGGTCTGGATAGACCACAACCGTAAAATATTCTTACCTATTATGGAGCTACTAGCCTACCGTATTGGTAGGTAATGCAATGGCAACACCATGAGTAGAGTACTGAGAATGTCAATGGGCAGTGACGAATTACCATCAGTAAATTCGTCTGCTCATTTGACCGCTATTCACATATATGAAAAAAAACATCTTTCCGCTATCTCTAAATATTTTAGTCTGGGGCTTCGTGTAGTTTCCTTCTCATAGGAAGTTTTAATTCGCTCACGTACATGGAGCATAAGCCCTCCGAATTACTAACAGTGTATGACAGCCTCGTTAACGAACTATTTCAAAGTAGTTAGTTTGATGGCGATATCACATTACGGTCCCTCGTCTTTTCAACATAACATCACGGCTTATGCGCAATCTAATCTCTATGGGAGTACACGCTTCATAATTCAATAGTTGATGATAATATTGTACCATTTAATAATATATCTTTGTATGATATAAATTGACAACACATCAAAGGGTATGAAAAGAGTATCTACGAGTTGATGTACCTATGACTTTAAACTAATGTTTTAAATAAATTCAGCGAACTTATACATTTTATTATGTAACGGGTACTCACGATACGTTTTTATTTGTTGCCAAAAACCATCCGCAGGTTTGGCCAAAGCGGAACGTTTTCCATCAGCTATTATGTATACAATATATATGTAACTATATAGTATAAATATGTTATATATTTAAAATTATCCACATTTATCTTAGGCGTATACCTTGAACGACACACTCGCTACATACGAACAAAATTTACTTACTTTTACTTTTTAGTTACTTAATAATACAATTATTTAATCTTACATACATTAAACAGTAAAGTTTATCACACATTCTATGCATTCCATATTCAATTATTTCTTGCATTATTCACACATTTATTTATTGCGATCATTACACTTAAAATATCTTTATACACTAACCTAAGGAATGCCGTACACTTTTCTCTTCTATCCGAAGCGGCTTCGAAGGTATCCTGAAGTTAAGTATACACTTGTTCTTAACTGAAAAAATATTATTTGGTCTGGATACGGGTAGCCTAAAAATTTCCGATTCAATTCCCCTAATTTCATTATCAGTATAAAAAAAAATGTTCACAGATTTTCATTCGGGTCTAAGTCAGCCAACCTCGAATTAGCTACTCTTCGCTCGCAAAGAAGGGTATTACCGAGTAAGCTTTAGGCTTCGTAATATTCGATATTAATTCTGAATTTCATTGTATGTCTGAAAATATTTGGTTACGATTCAATTATTTCTGATATAACCAAAATAACTGAAGCGCAAAATGTATTTCGCACAATGTTCCTTCCAGTGAATTGCCGAAAGTCTTTTTTTATTCGCATTCAACAATACCACGATTGCACGCCTCGCGCTATAACCCGTCGAATCAAGATCCCGACCCTCGAAAAAGTAACATCTAGAATGACACCAAATTTATACGGATATTATATTAACTTTGTGCGGTATGATTAAACATAGTCCATTTCAATATTTTTTTCACGACCCTCACTTTTAAATTCACGCCTTCAATTATAATTTTTGTGCATCATTACCGATTTTTCGACTCAGTTACAGCTGATAACAATTCACGACAATCTTAGTTTTTTGCTTCTTGCACTTGTACAAGAGAAAACTTGAAACTTAAAACGTATAAAGAAGTTGGTGGTTCAATGAGCACACCGGTCTTAAACTAGTTCTGATTTTGAAGGGAACTTGTTATACGGGACATAATATATCTTTTTTATTACTTTACAATTCATAATTTAGATTACTCAGTAAATACAGCACTTTACTAGTAAGGTAAGGCAATGCATACACGAGCGCTTCTAGAAATTTCTATTCCAAGTCCATATTCAGTATTTGCGCAGAACTCTCCTTCCAACCAGCTCGCTCCCCTTCAAAAGTTTTAATTTGCTCACGTACGAGAGAACATAAGCGCCGGGGCTCGGCATTAGCAACAATGGGGTGCAGAGAGCGAAAATTCTACTGTGGGGTCTCACGGAACACCGCTATCCGACGTACGAGAATTGTTTTGCGAACGGTTGCGCTCGTAGCTGCAGATAGTTGTGCGTTTCAATCTCTCCTGATGCCTTAATGAGGATGAATTGAGAACACGCTGCCTTTTATATTCTCCATTGTAATTTGCAATAATAATAATGAATTAAAATGCTCAAGTCCTGATCGGTTTGCGCTGATATTGTGATGCTGGCAGTGAATGTAATAAATATTTATCTCTATTGACAATATTAATCTACTGTGCAACGATCCGCAAACATAATGTATGAAGATTATTATACTTTATGTTGTAAGAAGATATCTCCCTTTTCTATAGAAAACTTACAAATTCTAAAAATAATATCTCAGCAATAGGTACATCCTTTGGGAACTACGAACGTATTGTTTGTAATCTTACCCGGAACAGAAGTCGAAGACAAAAAACATTCGTATTTTTACTATCGGACTTGACTCCTTTTCACATTTGTGTTATTTGAACACATAAACCTTATCAATAGGAAGGCGATAGAAACTTTGTAAAATTCACTTCAGTTGACAACTTTAACACACCAGTAATTTTTGGCATATAATAAATTGCTTGAAGCATCTTCTGCTTTGGTTTCGTGAGTAATGAGGGCAGGGACTATTATAAACGATGCGTCTCACCTGAATCCGGAAACGTAACGATATATTATCCTGCTGATGTACAATAAAGAGCATTATTATTAGTAAATTCGTGACGTACTGAAATAGTGCATTTGACTATGTTGCATCGGCCACTTAATACCGTGGAATTCAAGTATTTTTTGAAGCAATAGCCAGCAAGCTGCAGGCCATCTGAAAGTAACTGGTCACCGCCGCTCTTAGTCATCTGTAGCATCAAGCGCATCATCTGCAAAAACGTTTTTCATGCGACGCTATTTATTCTAATAAAGCGATAGCATTGTACGAACTTGGCAGAACGCACTGCCTCGTGTCATTATTTGACCGAATCTCCATTTACTCATTCATTATGCTAAAATAAAAAGAAAATGACCGCTCGCCATCAAATCTCCCGCATGGCCCTTCACAAAAACGGGCCACATTCATAAATCACCTGCTGTATGCACCGACACAGACCAAAGATACTGGTACCACATCCTGTTGAGAAATTGGTCGTAATCTAAACAACAAACAAGAAGAAAACCATTACTCGCTTGAAACGGAGCTCTTTACAATTCTTTGTAATTCAATGAACAAGAATAGTGACCATCGAAATAAAACGACAGCGACACACGAACCCCACATAAGCTTTTAATTGATTGTGGACTCACTTTTATAAACTAAATTTACTATAACGCTTTGTGCCGGTCGTAAATGATCAAAAAATTTTAACCATCCATCTATCAGCAACAGCAATAGCCATAACCATATTGACGAGGAGGCTTTTCACTAATTAGGTTCACTCTGATGAGTCCTGAACGTTCTGCGTGCACCAGACGCTCACGTCCATCGCTGGACGTCTTCCCATCGTCAACTCACCTGATCGATTAGCAGGTAATGCTAATTAATCGCTTATTTCGAATCGTAATCGCTATTCGAAAATACATTTCGATAATTTCACGATATCAAATGTATCGCGCTTCGGAAGGTATAATCAATCGACTAATCCTTCGAATATTATTTGGCACTAATTATATTTTGGTATTCAGGTGATCTAAACATTTTGCATTGGAATTAACTACAAATGTAATTATTAATCCACTGGAGCAGTATGCAAAACCGTTGACTGTTGCGTAAAGAAAGCCTTTTCAATAAACCGATTATTGGTTGTGTCCAATTTAATTATTGGGCACGAAACTACCGATACACCCTTCTTACAATGTGGGAGTCTTCAAGAGGAGAGTGAATAGGCTCTTTAAATTAATTAGTGCGTTCAATATCTGAAACTTCATAACCACTTTCCATCAGGTGGGATTGTTGTCAAACATTAATTTATTCTATGTAAAAAAAAATACGCCCATACTTCAATATTAATCATATTGAAGATTTCACTCGTATCAATGAACAGAAACAAGATCACCTACACAAAGTTTAGGGCCTGGATGCTGGAAAACTTCGGGTTACCATTATCGCAGAACAGACCTTTGAGAAGATGATGAACAATGCCCAGATATGCAAGTCTCCTTCATCGATGCAATATATTTAAATTGTAATTCTAATACAAAAAAGGGCCATCGCTACATCAATAGTACATATAGTTCACATTTTAACATATTGACATACATACGCATGCATCGAAGTTCAAAAACAGTATTAAAATTCGCAATATCATCGAATAACCATCGGCGATTTTCCACTCAACTAGCGTATTAGCATACCACTCAAACACCTTGCATACGTAAAACTGACACCTGACAGAGATGGAAAAACGATCCACAGGCGTGAGCGAGACAGACGACGTCTCATGTCAACAATGAGGTATAGAGTTCGTGCAGTAACTTGATCATTGAATGGACAGCTATATTCACTTTTGTTTACAGCGTGTGGATTAAAAATTATGCGATCTCGGATCTTATTGCCTTTTAATAAGATTCTTCTTGATGGTATTTAGCGGTAAATAGTGTCGGTCGTAACAGTCCGGTGTCATTGACTCATTCGTTATCACTAAGCATTCGATCTAGGCGCTTGTATTGCATGACGAATGAGGCCTTTGCTCGTTTGAAAGCTAAATATAAAGCGTTCGTTTTAGATCGGTCTTGTTATATTACGCACTTGTAATGCTGAAAGAGCGTGAGATTTAAACACATTATCGGGAATGTTACACATTTTATATTACTTTATGTTAAACTAGCAACCCGCCCTCGCTTCGCTCAGAACAAGTGCGCCTTACTTTTAGAAATAGCACAGGCATTGTTTTAGGACTGAGTTTTTCGCGTTCTATAAATTAGAAATATATCAATTTATAACGTTTTTACATATGGACGGACTGCAACGAAACGTTCTTTAAATATTAAGTGATGTTTACTGCGATGAATTAGTGAAAACTTTAAAAAGATCGGTTAAGCCGTTTCTGAGATTACCATGCACAAGCGCACGGACAAACGGATAAAAAAAATCTCATAGTTTTTCTCATATACCCTTAATGTACAGAGAGGGATCGGTTATAATTTTATTATATGTATGTATAATATGACTCGTCTGTCGTATTAACTGTCGCCTGTTAAGGTTTAGGCACACCAGCGTAATCTGGGTGAGTGTGACAAAATAATGACCTGCGATGCAATCGAAATATTAAATAAAAAATGGTACCTACCCGTTAAAGTTGAAAGGCATCCGTTTCACCTCAATAAATTATGTAGGTTAAAGTTTGATTTTTGTACAAGCCTAGTAAAGTTAGTTCAGTAGTGCCTTGTTACTCTACTTAAACATAAAATACGTTAGTATTATAAGAAATTGTTAGCAAGTAAAAACAAATACGAAAACCATTGTACGTTTATATCCCATTATACCTTTTCCAGACTTCATTTAGTCTAAGAAATGCAAAGTATTACATTTATATTGGATTTATAATAAGTTCATCAACATAATCGGAATCGTAATCGTGGTAAAATTCGATTTGATTTCAAATTTAAATTAAGAATCTGAAGAACTCCTGAGAATAATCTTGGTGGTAGAGCCCAGCGATCCCCAACGTGTGAGACCGTTCATTTGTGTGCACCACGAGCAGGGGAAGTTGGCTTAAGCTCCGGAATGGACTTAACCTCCTACGCCCCAATTTACATATAAGAATTACAGAGTAAGTTTATATCCTGCGCGACTCCCGCTACGCTGCTTACTTCCACCCGTCCTTGGCTTTGATGTATTCCACTTTACTGTAATATCTTTTGCCTACAAATATCTTAAAAACATTGTCACCACAAATTCGCATACCCATAAAATTATTTAAAAACGTACATAAATTTCATAATAAACATTAATCAACTATTCAATAATTGTGAACATTAAACAGCATTGTGTAAACAGGAATTGATATTATCACAACCTTTAGCGTTATGGAAAACCTATTACAATTATTCGTTCAGCGATGCAGTAAATTTGTACGCGGACCCCACAGGCCATGGTGAACGAAATATCACAATTATTCAATTATATTAACTGCAAAACCAATAGCATTCTACTGTGGCAAAGTTCAAGGGAGACCGGTTTCGGAATGCAGGTTGTACGCTGCAGAGTTTAAACGAACGGCTGTCTAAGGGAAAGAAAGGTTCGCGCAACCAAACGGTAAGGAGATCGTGACAGCGCGAGAATGCATTGAAGTTCTCTGGATGATAACGAATGATGCCAACCAACCTGCTGTTATAGACTTCAGTGTTCAACATTATTTCATGTACTTTAAACTACATATTAATATTATGTGTTATAATCATTTATCAATCAATATAAATCTATGATTTATCGATTGATACTTTTAACTAAGATTAGATTACAATTTCATTTTTGCGCCTTCCGCTTCCTAACTCCCGGCGCACTGGATGTCAGAAAATTTATACTACTATATAAATCTGTGGTGTCTGTCTATCTGTATACCTATTTTGGTTGTGTTATAATTGCAATGGAGCGAGACAGATGAATATAAAAAAATATTGCTAGACAGCCTTTTTTCCCTGAAACCGGCATAATAACTCAATTTCACAGAAAATATTAGATGCGTCTTTTCAACTATCGGGGCAGAATAGCCGTTTAATCATATTAACGATAACTCAGAACTGAGGAAATCTTATTTATTATAGTCTTCGCATTCTCAATAAATAACATACGAACTCAGAAGAAGCAGTAAATTATAAAATTAAATATTGAAATAAAATCTTCGTTAGGCTTGTAATTATATACCTTTCGACGATGACTATTAATAGAATTATCTATTCAGTATAATTATATTAACCAATATTTAATATTATTGATTAAAATTATAGTTCAGATTGCAAGAATGGTTGAGAATATAAATATCGCCGGCCATTATAGTTCAGGCGCAGTCTTGTTGTAGCAACCGATTAAAAAACAAAATGACGTAACTGATTGATATTAAAAAAACGAATTAACTGACAAGTCAAGATAACATTTAAATTATAGAACAATATATTTCCATAATGGTACACACGCATGGAAACAAACAAATGCAAAAATAAGAATATACTGATTTAATTTTTACTCCGTTTCGCCATTGCACCCAACTGTAACTAAAAACAACCATGGTTCTATTTTAAGTGAAACCCTAACACAGTGTGACCAACACGCAAATTTAACTGCTTTCATAACGTCAGATTAATTAGGTAAGGGACTCTATCATCTATCTATCACTAAGCCCGAGCACACCTCCCCTGACCGTAGTGCACCTTGCTGAACAACGGACGAGACTGCGGCGAACGTCTCCTCCTGTACGTCTTCACTAGCGTCTGTACCAACAAGTTTAATCGCAACGATGTATAGTAACGATGTACATAGGTGGGTTCTTTACCGAATGATAAAATTAAGGGTTGATATAATAAATATGGAACACTGCAAAAAAAAAATGTAATCAACTAAATTAAAGCCCGGCAACAGATACAATACGTCTTACCGCGTTGAAGATAATCTTGGTCGAGAACATTATTCACTCGGTCCGCAATGAAATGGATATAATTCACGTTTCACATCACGCCATGTAATAAACGCCGTAATAATTTCAATAACCTATTAACTACATGACTTTAAGAGCCCTCCTTTGGTTGTAATAGCCAGCAAATATCTTCGACACGCAATCAAAATGTATTTATAGACCGTGCACGGGTCGCAAGCAAGCCCTATCCTAACCCTGAGAGCTTGTCTGTGGGATTTGTAATTTTGTTTCGTAACCTGTGGCGCAGTCCTGTGACCTCGCCTGCAGATATAAGGTTTGGTGTTCTAACTCCAGGATAGACCCATGACACTTAAAAATCTAAAATAACAGTGTGTGAATTGACTCAGTCATGACATTACTGAAATTTCGATTCAAAGCACACACTTCGATAGGTCCTGCGCCTTTGAATTACTTGCTCAAAGTTATCTAGAGATAAAAAAAAAATCCCTACTGGTGAAAAATTATTGAGTTTTGAATTATTACAGCTCTAATTTATTAGTTACACAAAATTTTAAGCTGTGTAACGGTATAAAAGTTTAGCCTATACCGCTTACAGTCTCCGAGAAAAATTCTATTACATCTGTAATCATTTTCACAATAGCGAAGCAGCATCGTTTCATTGTTCCTCTGGACCTTTATATATGAACCGCCACTCAACAGCTGCATACCAGTGTAGACTACTCAACTCTATACTGGGGGATCATCAATCAAAACACGTTCCTAAATTACCATTAACTTCAAACTTTTCCTTACTCACGAGCATTACAAAGTCCACAAACGCCGGGAGCTTATCTACCCTTCCGTTAGAACGCACAACTTATCTTGACTTTTATTCGTGAATTTTGACACGCATATATCATACGGGACCAACTTACAGCTTTAATAGCGTCGTAACTTCGGGAGGACAGTGGAGACTTTCAGAATTAAAACATATCTAATCACTAATGCTATAATACAGCAATATGAATATGTAGGTCTTATTGTAATATTATGGTGAGTAACATAATGAGTATGTAATTTGTTACCAGCGTGAGACATGCAGTGTTACGCGACCAAAAGAATCATGTAAGAAGACAACGGCGTATTATTCTTGCACGTTAGTATATATCATTTTAACCAGACAAATGAAAAATAACAATGCACTATGATGAGGTGAATGAGACTTTTATTTACTTTCTGAACAGTTAAATTTTGTATTCTGGAATCGCTAATAATTGTTCGGTAAATCCCCTATAATAAAGTAATTTTTCAAGTTGGATTACAACTCTTTAAAGCGAATTAAATTTATTTATAGCTTCGTAAAGTTTAGGGACGTTCTGTTTTTGAAGCGCCAACTGTGTCTGCTACTTATTTGTACACTTGATTTGTTCAAACACACACACAATCACATACATAACAAACACCTACGACCTCAAATTAAACCTGTCGTATAACGTCTGCTCCGACTGAGACTCGAAACCGAGACCCTCGCTTGGCAGACAGGCTCAAAACCAACTGGGTTATAGGGTCGGTTAATCCCTGACAACGAAGCAGACGAGCCATCTAAATTGCCACTGCCATCCATGGGCGTCAACAATACCATAGGCATCACCGACGCGTTGCCAACAAAGAAGGAAGCGTAGAATTTACTTTTGTAGACCCAGAACTCAAAGATGCGTAGCTACTGCAAGACTGCCATAACACCATGCAAGATATCATGAACACTGCTCCGAATGATTATTGTACGGTAAAAAGTGAATTAAAAAAGCTCGCGTCACACCCGTTTATAGGTTCCTGGTACCGTAGCGTACGGGTAGCGATAACAATTCCAACAGATATAGGTAATTAACAAAATCTAAACATGTTCCGACTTGTCCTGACATGTTCTGATCTCATTGGAAGCGTGAACGTTATCTCAAGTTACGGGATGCCGGCGCTTGGATCGCGTTACAATGAGGTTGACGGTCTATTGTAGAGCCAACAAAAGGAAAGTAACAGTACTTCGTGGGTGCTTACTTATACTGTGTTCAATTTAGGGGTTAGGGACCGGTTAACAATTTGCCGAGAAACTATAAGGGCTTCCGTACAAGTGTCAATCTTTCATGAATTTAAAAAAATAAATACAATAAACGTTCACACACTCACACTCCCGTGATAACAAACGAACGTAACATGAACGTACACAAATAAGACATCACACACACCCATCACATGAAAACAAACATTTATGTATTACATAAATGTCTGTCCCAGCCGGGAATCTAAAATGGGACCAATCGCTCGGCAATTTAACGTTACAAGAAGACTGTACTATAGTAACCAATAAAAATACTATGGAGAACTATGCTTCCTTGTATGACTTTTGGCTCACAAATAATTTAGACCCAATGCAAACATTTACCTACTAGGATTTTATCTTCACTCGGTAGGAAAGATCACGAGCAACTCACCTTAAGAGGACATTGTCAATACTTATCTTTAGTTTATTGGGTGATCATTGGCAATTCTTTCTGGAGCAGTAGGCCAGACCCTCAATTTTAAAACTACAAACTTAAGCTACATAAAAACGCTCTAACCCCAAATGTAAAAAGGAATATGCTTAATAAAGTAATAAAATTGCCTGAACTCAGAATATATACTAGACATAATGTATCAGGTATGAACCTTTAATAAACGACCCTTACAGCCCCTCGCCACCGAGCCTCTTCAGCTGTTAAATATTCATAGATCCCACATATATCAACCTTAAGTGGCTACCAATGTCCAAATAATTTTCTGATAACTACGGAAACGGCCAAATAAGAATACGGGATTCATAATGAAGGATTCATTATGATGATATTTTAATACCTGTATCTTTGACTCCTGAAACTGTTTCTGAGGATTACAATTCTAATGACAGGATTCTGGATTCATTCTCGGATCTTAATTTTTTTACGTCGAATACGAAATTAGCTAATTAAACGCGGACGACCGTAACCGTGAGTCAATTTCGCGCCCGTGAATTACAACACTATAAAAATGTAAGCTCTCAATCCAGTTCCTTTCAAACAGTGGATGTTGCGAGCTAAATATTTTACCGAAGCAAGCGGCCCATGAACGTAAATCTCCATTAATAAGCCGAGTTCTGTAAATCATTGCGGCGGAGGATTCGAATGGTCTTCGTTTATTTGGATGAATGGCTTTCCGACTCAATTCAGACGATTTGACCTGGTTGTCAGTGTATCGAGGTCATGAGGATCGGCAGGTGGTGGTGGTAAATCAATTACAAATATATTTTCTCGAAGCTATGAACGTAGGAAATTGTGCTAGATAGATCATAATTAGGCTTGTCATGAAGTAGGTATTGCTAATCAGTCTGTACTACACAAAAGCTTTGTCCAAATCATTTTTCTGGAGCAGCATTTATGTACAGGACTTTACATTGACGTGTAATAATACCACTTTTAGGACAACCAGCATACAATGGCTCAATAGATTTAATTTCCTGTAGATTAACAACATCTCGCACAAATTCTAACGATCGACTCAAAAAATCCTCGTTTCCTCGTGTAAAACAGAGATTTTATATGAACAATCCGCACATTTTTTCAGTAAGCGATAATTTACATACTGCACGATTTTTTTTGGAGTGAAACTTCTTTAGTGCCCTTGTAAGTAAAAACTTAATGAAATGAAATACCCACAGTAAAAATAAACAAACACATACCCCTATAGGATTTAGCCTGCGAGATAATAAGATAGAATACCTTATACAGTTTTTAATATTACTTGGACTTGTCGATGCTTCTTAGTCTCCCCATTCTTGTCCGTTACGCGCTGCATGTGTGCGTCTTTGTGTGCGCAGGAATATCGTCGCATCAAACTGAGAGAGAAGGAATCGTATAGTAGGTATAGTATCTATACTGCACCGAAGGTGTCATAGCCAGCGTAGATTACTTTTTACGTGTATGATTAATGTAAATATTTTTATCATTTAAAAGAAATTCGAAGATGCGGAAAACTAATATCGAATATTGTTGTAAAAATCGGCAGAAAAAAACCCTTCAATTATCCTACTTCTGGTACCCTGCATTCATCACATTCTCTCGAAATGTAGTTTTCTGGAAGTTTCTCTTCTACCATGTGTGAACTGCACGAACATCTTTTTTCTTAATTTTTGGTTCGTCTTATAGATTATGTTAATATAGTTTCACGTACAACATGTACACGACAAATACTGAGTTCTTGTAAGTAAACTTTTTTTTTCTCTTTTCAGAATGATACATACATATTTCGGGTCAATCGATACACACAGGGTCGTGGTCGGAGAAAAGTCCAAGTTTTGACTAGAGACACATACGCAAACGGTAATCATGGACAGGGCACTGTTCCCTGCTCGTGTGTACCTACATTACCTTCCCAGCGGCACGGAGCGGTGCTTTAAAAGTGATCCGGGTAGATGGGGGCTGAAGCCGCGCGCGTGCTCTGCAAGCGAAGTTGTAGAGTCGGGATTGCCTCGATTGCGCGAAGAAGCCGCTATTTATTTCTAGCTCCACAGATGTTTTTATACAAAGTTTTCAAAGATATAATATAATTAGCCAATACTACCTCGTAAAAGCTGGTTTGTATTGGTTATTTATTATTCAGGAACTTAAACTGTTTCTACGTTGCCATAAATACAGGTTTTCAAATTTTTATTCTACATCTAAAGTGACGAATCAAATGTTATCCTTTTACTTATTAAGTCTCTAATATATCTTAATGCTATTACGTCCTGAGACGGGATTTCACAATATCTACTGAAACCGACATGAAGCAATACTTCAGGCATATGAGGAGAAGATGGAAAGATCCAACACGAGCCACTAAAGACATAATGTTTATAGTGTAACATGAAAAAAATTATAAAACGCCTGACAAAACTGACTATTGTTACGCCTAAACAATTGTTTTGGGTGCGTTAGTATTCGTGAATGTATAGATCATGTTCCAAGAAGCGAAACGAGGACGGGGTATTACTTTAATATAAGAGAAAGGTACATATTCCGTAACGAGGTTTATTCCGCCATTAAGAATATACCTATACGAGGATACAAACATTCCTATTTAAATATACGTATATACACGTTCGTTAGTTCCCCGACGGATGAGTATCTTACTGACAGAAAGCATTATTAGGTAATCTGATTAGGGTATAGAGTACCGAATGATACAAATTAATGATTTTTATAAGGCAGCATCCTACGAGGGCAACATGTTGTTTGATATGGAAACAGTATTCGTTTAGGGTTTAGAGGGGTCCATTCGTCTTTGAGTCCGACCAACCTCAAGGTACACCTCGCTAAAGAACTGATGAGATGATGGTATCAAGTCAATCCTGTTGGACGCCGCTGGGCTTTGAATTATGTCCTGATTGAAATTGATTATACCTAATTAGTATTCATCACGGCATTGGAATTTCCTCGTACTCCAGAAGGTCTCAAGTGAACAAACATCAATAAAACTATTTTTATGTTATAGCATCAAATCACTTTGGTATTACAGACCAATTAATTATAATCAATATTCGAGGTCTCTTAGGTCTATTTACAATTAACTATCCTGGCAAGCTATATCTCTTCGAAATGAATTGGGAAATGTTTTTAAAAGTTTTATTTGCAAAGTTGGAGGAGCAATAAGAACGGGTTCAGCGCCTTGGCTAAAAACTTGTCGGCGACGTGCCTGTTAATACTGATGACCTGTCTGCATCATGATATATATTAAAACTCCAGTTCTAATCCGGATGGGATTCTGATAATTGTGACTCGACCCTAAGGCAGGAAACATCGTTAAATATCCAATACAATACTTTATCTGGGCAATAAATATGCCAGGGCGAGCCCGCAACGAATAAATGTACTCGTTTTGAATTCTTCGCCTGTCTGAACGGGAAGTACTAACTAAATAGAAGCCTCGTTATCCAGTTTCGATACAATTATTCAATCCAACGAAGAAATACAATTCAGTTTTGGAACTGGATATGATGATGATGCGAAATATCATCATCATATCTCATACAATTCTCCAGCTAAGCTCAACTCTTCTTTCATAATCAAGTAGGTATATTTTTAAGACTGCACGTTAGTCGATAAAGCAAACGTGCCACCTAATTGTAGGCGGTTACCGTCGGTTATGGACATGAGCAACGTTAGAGAAGTGACAAGCACATCGGAGACCCTGGAAAAGAGCTCTATACCATTCTTATTAAAGAGTCCCATTTCAAAAAGAAACTTTTACCACTATTAACATGTACAAAAAAATAACGTGATAATCTGAATGGAGAACTGCTTTGAAGTATTCGATTTGGATGGAACTTCTCAAAGATTCTTTAGCGAGTGGTGTGATAATGGAAGAGTGATCGGAGCAGACATAGAGGAGCCTATGTCCCTCGAAAGGCTCGCTGCGGATTGCATGTTTTCATAAGGCGTCAAATGTACGGAGTCGACATTGTGGCGCACTTTCACAGGCAGCATTATATAAAACCTGACTTGTCTTGTGTTAAATTAATGTCTTAGAATTTCACACTAGGTAATTAAATGACAGACCTCTAAAACTTCGACAAGAACCTCCAGATACGCAGGTTTCCTTCCGATGTTCACTGAAGCTGAAACTGATAATTAATTTCAAATACTTACATAACTTTGAAAATTTAAAGGTGGTGTACACACTCGTGCGTTACACTCCAGTTTCAATGTTCAACGATAATTTAGCTCAATAGGCATCGACTGCCCGCCGAATACAGTACCTTGGTTCAGTTTACACCGGGCACACGTTTTTGTGACAAAATCCTCCAAATCTTTCTTAAAAAGATAACCGAGTTGTTCGCTACGACAAGAAGCGATGATAACCAAACAGTTTGTATCAGTCGTTACTCATCAAATAAGTTGAGCAACATCGAACACAATGAGCAGTTATAAACAGGCGTGCTTCGGAGGGTACACTAAACTGTTGATCCTGCTCGTGGCCGTTACACAGCAACCGTTGAGACATTCCCATATTCTCCGTGGCTACTAACAATCCGCTGTGTAGCAGAGCAGTGAGGCTCTTGCCCGGTAGCAGCCAGACCTACTGCACACGTTGAATTCCTAGGTATGAAAGGTGCTTCTAAACTATACTCATTACCTGTCACTGAGCAGATACAATACTGGTACATAATACGAATACAACATTTTTATCGCACGACATCCGTATTCAACCGCTCGTTTCATACACGTCGAGTCACGCGGCGCGGTGATGTCAGCGTTTTCGGCTCAGGCAATAAATATTTGACAAAGCGTGTTTATGAGCAATCACGACTGCAAAGTGCAACCATTTTACAATACACTGCAGAGAACTGCCTGAAATGTGCTCCACTAGTAACTTCAGTAGATTAGTGAAAGTTCACGAGTTTCGAAAGGTCTTGCCAACGGAAGACCTCCGACAAAACTCAACGCCCGATATCTTCCTTATGCATTGCAGCCACGACAAACCATGCAAACCATGACAAAACATAATAAGGTTTAAACTGTATCTTGACAAAACTAGACGATACGATTGTCATTCAGCTTCGTCGTGTTAAAGTTCTTTTAATGTTCTAGAGTTTAATGTAGATTATTTGTTGAAGTTACTTAATAAGTACATATTTAATTCTACTTTGAAACGTTATATTAAAACGACGACAACGTGTGATATATTAAAATAATAATTAATCACTTGTGCATTAGAAAATACAATTCTTCATTTAAATCCCACTAAACATTATTATGCCAAAAAATTAAGAACATAGAAACGCACTAAGTGGTTCAGTAATTGAGTGCATCAAATATCGAAATTACAATAACATTTTTGTTGAACATTTTTATTTTAATTTGATCTAAAATCCTTCCTCATTGTAATGACATTCATATGGTTTTATGCAACAATTTAATCTAGTTACCCATATTATACGCTTCTATAACTATTAAATATATACGCCAGTTGAAACCAAATTAATTAATGGTTATTTAATTAATTATTATTATTGGTGAAATTTTAATAGATTTTTTTCATCTGACTTATCTAGTACAAAATATATACAGAAAAGGATTTGAAATTAAATAAACACAAAGACCTCGCAAATGTAAACAGAATGTCATTCGTTTATGACACCGATAACGATTGGTTACATAACAAAGAAAAATGTTTTGAAGTTTTGCTTACCCTGCTTTACCCTCCAACTCAATTGCTGGCCCAAGAACCTAAATAGAACTTGCATCTTTCTGCTATTATGTAAAATTAAAAATTATGATTTTGTTCTCGTAATAAAAAACCTGTAATTGAATTTGTCAGCGTGCTAAACAAACACACGAATGACTAAGTGTCTACCGTTTAGTGCCGTACGATGTGTATTCGATAAAAGAATCGATAAGCTTAATATGGCACGGTCGTCGTTGTGAATGTATCATTAATTTTATACCAATGAGTGCATTCTGTTCGATACAAAAGACACCAAATCATTCTCACGGCACTTAAAACGTATCGATAAAAAGTTTCGATGAGTCAACTGACATAATAACTAAAGTGAGAATATTTTGCACCAATATTGAAATATGACGAACAAAGGTCTTTATTGTTACCGGTTTTCAACATTGACTAAAATTATTTTTATGAAGTGTTTAATACACTTATTTGTACATCGCACAGCCACGCAATGGGAGAGACCTGGATTTTACTCCAGAATTTATTGCAAAAATCTAGGTAGGTACTTCATTGAATACGGCATAAAATAAACTGCTTCACATATATATTTTTGTCCAATTCTGTCTCAATCCATATTAAGGATAACACAAATATAGAACATTTACATCAAATAAAATTATAGCCTTTTTTGTAGATGGTGATGCATATTTTTGGCTGGCCGATCAGTGGCCCCGATGCACAGCCAGCCAGCAAGCAAACTAAGTACAGTAAGTAACTACTTCGCATGAAACAACATGTCAACGTTTCAAGAACAATAACTGTATCGAGAACCAGAAACATCGATATGCGAAACAAATATGTGTATAATTAAACATCACACTTCAATGAGAGACCGAGTCACCGATGCACAATCGTTAGTCACGTAGTTCACAAGGCCGCGGCTTTGAGCGATCGATACTAAACAAAATGCTTTCGGGCAAAAACCGTTCTAAACGTCATGGCACTTACGACATTCTAATTCCGTAACCGCATAACATTCTTTCAGTAATATAGAACAAATTGGACTTAAGCACCAAGATCTTAACATCACTATTGGCCTGCAAGCTCAACTGTCTACATTTTGAACTGACATCTATGTGTGCGTAAAGAATTGTCAATCGACCAACCAGAAGTTCCGGATCGGTGAGTGTTCGCGTGTAATATTAACGGAGTAATGGCGCCATGCGTCAGCGCAGGTCGGTGTAAGTTTTTTGTTTGTAACAGAAATAGAGATGGTATTGAATTTTGAACGTTGATATCCACATGTACATTGGTCCACAGTCTCCTGTTGTTGATAATAATCACAGTGCCTCAGCGTAGAGAATTATAGGATATGTAGATTGCACTCGCAACGACTAACGCAAGCGCGTTCAAGAGAACATGTTGTTTTAATTTAAAAAAATACTTATACAAGATTATTACTTCATTATTATTACTATAAGTGATAAATGTTCATTTGTTATAAAAATTGTGTGCTGATCATTTTCTACGAAGACCTCCGATTAGACTGAAGGATGGCTATCTGACCATACTATGACCCGCGGCTGAATTTGCTCTCCAATAACGGGAAGCGTCACCATTAAATTTCCTAAAGCGCTCGACACTGCCGAACTTTATCGATCAATTACGCGACACGTACCTTTCGACTGTGAGTCAATAGTTTAAAAATAAAATAATAGTACATAGTAAAGATGTATTAGTTAACACCGCTTTCGTCGTGTTCTGGAGTAATGCCAGAACGATTCCATCTCATTCATTCAATGGTTCCATTGGACTACTATCATTATCATAGTGAATGGCTTCGGTCATTGTTTTGGAATTAGATAGATGTTTGCCAACGTTTGTCTTCGGACTGCGGAATACATCTTGCATTATACTCGTATGTCCGGGTATAATTCCTGGTGGAACTCACGTTCCAAGTGACATACGAACGTGTATTTCTCGTTCAATTCATTGCCATTTGCAAATGGAGTATCATATCCCACAAGGGATCGAGTGTTTGTTAGGGTTTAATACTATTAAGAATATATGTGTGCTTAAAGAATATATCAAGTTAGTCCTAAACTTTTGGTCACAATCTGTGATCGTTATATATTTAATTTAGTTTAATGCTACGAATATACTTGTATAGGATTGCCTTCCACAAAGTAAAATATGCTTATAATAAATAAAAGTATACACAAAGATAACAGCATTAACACGTGTTTTGCCTCAAGACAGATCATAATTAAGCTAAGTTGACTACCCTTCTAGATGCTGCGAGGGGCTTGCCAGTATCGCAAAGCCGCAATCTATACTACCTACTACAGACATATAAATAATCCTAGTAAGTTGCTTTAAGTAAATTTGAGATTTGGTTATTAGAGTGCTATACTCTGCGAGTTCAGAGACGCAAATTAGTCATAACATCTCAATCCTAGTCCAATACTTGTCAAAAATGTGTAGATATCTTCATGTTACTTTTATGTAAAAAAATGAATCAATATTCCAAATCAGAAAAAGTTTTCAAGCAAATTACCAGCGGATTTATTAATTATTCCAAAAACTGGTTTAAATTGGATATGTATTACTTATTTAATATATAGTTTATAACAGATAAAAAAAATAATGACAGCGGAGTTTTTAAGAAATTAATATCGGAGGAATCCAATCCACTGGTAAAAAATGTGACGTTATATAAAAACTGTTTGCGAGCACAAACTGTCATTGACATCGATATTGGAGCGTCAGGTATCTCGACTTTTAACAAGATTCAAATTATGGCGTATAAATGTATGTAATAACATAAAATATGACATAAATTATACGTAATCAGCTGCAATAATAAAGAAACTGTATTTTAGGAGTCCCGAGACACGATAGAAGTGTTTTCTGTGTTAAGATATTATATGAATCGGATATGGCTCAAACATCCGACGTAAAACATGGTCTAGCTCCAATTTATAATATTTTTAGCGTCACGGCCACACATTTTCGCTTTTGTAACAGAAAAGCACCAGTCTCCATCCATGTCGAAACACGAGTGCGTCTTGTCATGGCACCTACCCGTTAACAAGACTGTTGTAGAACGCACTGCCGAGTGTCAAACGACGGTGCTGCCATCACTCAGGTCACGTGCCGCGTTCCGTTTAATAACCGTATTCCTGACTCCCTTCGACATATACAATTAGAGCCACCCTTTTTCAAATGTTACATTTCAAACAATTTTACAAGCCTTACTTTGTTACACAGTTCAACTTTGTTCCATTTTTTTGGCGTAGTATGTATCCTAAGTATGTACTGTAAAATATAAATTAAAGTAAGCATTATATGAAAACATAATCTTTACTTTTACAGGTGCCACACCCACACAAACCAACTGTTACCCAGTTATTTGTACCAGACAGGTTATAGGACCGCGTACTTGTATTTCTTAGGATAAGGTTTAGAACAAACGTTTATATGTTACATAAATGTCGGCCTAGGATCGAAGGTCGCTACGGGGCTTCGAGGTCGTCTCATTTCAATTTCATGTTAGCCTCTATTAATTTTTTTGGGTATCGTTTTTCAGTGATACATGAATTGGAAACATATTTATTTCAACAACTACAAAAATACAGTATTTGCATACAATTTTATGTGTTATACCACTAGAATATATTCAATTCTCGGGATTCAAAGTACTTTGACCAATAATATAAATTAAATAAATGTACAAAGCTTCAACTGTGTAAGTTCAGAGATTCTGATACTGACATCGTCATAGACAGACAGTCTCACAGATGGGAAAAAAAAGTAATAAAGAATATTAAAAATGAAAATAAAAGAAACATTTACAGGATTAGACAGATACTCTTACGTAAGTTTTAATGCTAGTATACATATATAAACATAAGTGGCGGTAGAACTTGATATATCTGACTCTGTGTTTTTAAGCTCGCGTCCACCATTTCGTTTTCTAACATAGATAAAAATTGTAACATTTTATCACGTCTTTCGTACGATAAATCGTTGATCGTCGCATCGTCTTCGACGGGGTATTTTTGTATACCCAGATTCATATTTACGTAGAGTCAATGGAACTGTTCCATAGAATTGTTTGTCAGTACATAAATAAACTTATCTGTTGTTTCAGAAGTCTGTGTTACTACTTGGTATTTTAAACAATTCGCGCAATCGATTTATAAGTAAAACCAATTTGAGTGGAGAAAAGATTACTTTATAAAAAGTTTTATTTTGTAACAAAAAACGACGAACGGGAAAATGTTGAGCTATGACTAATTACTATTTTAAACTGTGGTTAAACAGTTAATACATCTCTGCAGAAGTACGATATACTTACTGAGTATAGAATTTGGCAAATTTTACACAAAGATTTATTATTTGCTTATAAAATTTTAATCAAATGTGTTAATCGTTATTTGAAGCCTAAAACATTTAGCAAAACAACATTTAATACTCGTGAATCTACAAAGAAATATTATTAATACGAACTTGGCCCCACAGTTTGATTATCTAAAATCTTAGTACACAATCCTTGAATCCCTAGATAAAGTTTTGGCATTTAAGTAGTGACAAAAAAAATCATGACCGCTTCTTTGCCCCAGAGGACGCGTTCAGCAGTGGGTCCAGATTTTATCTTTAGAAAGAACAAGTCTTATTACAGCGACTTAAGTAAGGGAGGTAAGTGACCTAAAATATTTCCGACTGTAAGTTTTTTTCTTAAAGTAAGCAGCCACCAAACGAGCAACCGGGTCCCGCTTATTACTGGCACATTTTACGGTGGGTTATAAGAGGAGGATGGTAGCTAGCACCAGTTAGTAATAGTTAGCAACGAGTACCGTCAGAATTAAACTGGTGTGTACACAGCCCAGCGGTCTCCAGCAGGGGACACCGTTTGCCATGGCCTCGTCTGTTGTTCCGAAGGGTGCACCACGAGCAGGAGAGGTTCGCTTGAGCGCAAGGAAGGATGGAGTTCCTACACCACAATTTGGCTAGCTCCTCATTAGTAATCACTCAAAGAATTAATATCAAATAATCATAACATTGTGGAATGCGTACGCATCGAGACAGTGTTACCCCTTAATCGTTATAGCAGTTATATACTATAGTTATTAGTTATATACCCAAAAAACAAAGTCTTTTTGTGTATATAACTAACTAACTGGCGCGTTTACAGCACACCCCGCGCTTAACGCAGTTTCAGGGTTATTGCTCTCGGAAAAACCTGGCATTAACACGACATTATTGATTCAAACACCGCACATTATGTCAACACACGTGACTATTGCCGCGTGACGTGTTTCGTTGCTTACTCTTAACATAGTCTTCAATGTTAAATATGTACCTTGATAAGTTCCACGATCTTATCGGGACACTTCTAACACTAATTGGTAAATTATAACTTCTTATGGATGTTATTGATACTTATCAAAGTTAAAATGTTATGCGTAAGTAAGTTCGATAGATCAGTCTTCACCGGTGCGTTGGTACGAGACCCGGATACGCGGCGGCAGTTATAGAAAAACGTTACTTTGGATTGTAGATTTCTCCATTAATTTCGAGTCCAGATAATCTCTGCTCGCGTCTCGTAGAAGAACAATTTCGCTGAACAACGACAAGATAACAGTGCCATGATCCTTCTAGTCAAGGTCGCTGCTCTCTGAACAAGTACTAGACAGTTAATTTTTGACAACTCGTACATGACGGCAAGGGTTCACGTACCTGATTAGATACCACTCGTGTTGAAGAACCAATTGTTGAATGTATTTACGTGTTTCAATTGCAATATCAGAACTCAATTAACAAGCAGGTTCGCTTCCTCTTCCCTCTTGGAGAACAACTCAAGTGCTTTTGGTGAGATGAATGTTTATTTGATATCAAAATATGATAACGCACGGTTATCGTCTCCGGATGAGGGTAAGGATCGCACGAGGACCACCCCACAGCCATAGTGTTTTATGGAATAAATAACTAAATTTGAAAATTTAAGAGCTTGAATATCTTCTGGAAGATTTCTCCTACCGAAACCGACTTTACATATATGTATGTATATTTATTGTTAGTTTATTGTCGGAGTGAGGGGTTTTAACGTTTCTTAGAAAATGTATTGATTATTAAATTTGATAGTGGATGTGCTAATGACACATGAGTACAAATATTTCTATTTCAAAGCTAATTACGAAATCTTTTCTTTTTGTTTGCTACTGTATATGTTACAAAACTGAGTATATTCATTTAATTTTATTCCAAGCATTGAATAAATACGGTCATGAAAACCCATTTTCAGCCATACAATAAAAAATGTGGAACTGCATGAAATATTCCTTTCACGAACTGAATAAGTACGGGTGTGACCTAGATAGCGCTAGACGAAAAAGAATATCCAACATCACACGTTCCAAACTTAATTTTTCCTGAAGAACCTTAAAAAAGCTATAAAAAGAGTTGCCCGCTTTTGCGGTATGTTAATTATAAATGAGCCGTGGATAGGGTTGGCGCTAGTTCTTTAAAAATTAAAATTGTATTTGTTTTTATGCTGCGCGCGAGAAAATATTTTATTTTTATTATAAGTTTAAAACTTGAATATTTTAAATAAATTGCAACATTGGCCTAGAATTCTCCCTCAAATCCACGCTGGTTGAATAGGGTGTCGTAGGAGGTGACAGAAGCCAGCCTGCTTGATGGTAGGGATTTGCGTGAAGATTATATTATCAGTATTATTATGAAGTCATTAATATTGTTACTGGTATTGTTATCTTGTTGTGAAGCCTGCCTGGCTGGTTACCACCGTCCTGCTTAGGTCAGCCGCCAAACGACTCGTGTTCCGGCTTAGGGCTTGGAAGCCAGTACTTTCTTTCTTCTCATTTCCTGGTCGACAACGCATCCGTGATGCCTTTATCTTATGATGTACATGCACGACTGTGACCATTTACCATCAGGTGGCTCATCTTCTCATTTTCCGTCTATTTACATTAAAAAAAACATTATTAAATTTACTATGCTACTCTACAACATAGTTTTTTTATGATTCAAAATCATCTATATTTTTTACGGGTACCTCGGACTAAAGAAGGAAAAATTATTCCGCGTCGCCTGTACTGAAAGAGAAGCAAACAGTATATGTATGTCGACCCGTTCACCTATGACTCCCACAACCACTTCCATCATAGCATCCTGACTATCCGCCATTACGCGAAACGGCTTCAATGATCGTAATTTTTACTTTAAGTGAATAAATAAATTTTCATATTTCAAAGCATCTATGTTAAAAAAATTAATCTGCAAACCAAAAAAGTTTAAAAAATGTACTATCATTTCACAGATATATACCGTTCTTTCAATATGAGCAGTGCGTTTTTTCTAGCCTGTAGCGCATTGTTGTCAAATTTCATGTAAAACCCGCAAACTAAAGCAATTTATACAGGAGAATTTGTAATGTGACAATTGTAACATTGCTCATTCCAATCTTAAGGATTAAAGAATACAGAAACAGTTTAGTAAAGGCTAATCGTTTCTTTATTAAAATTTGTTTACATCGTTGCCAACCCTAGACATGTGTATCTACAACGCAAGCTGTATAAAAAACCGCAACAAATAGATAAACCAACGGATTATTATTTTTAACTTGGTTAAAATTTCACTAAATTGGATGCAAGCCTTTTTTTATTTTAAATTATTAAGAGATAGTTCATGAAAATCTTTTGATTCCACGCAGCGCATTACTATGGAAATTAAATTAAAATTAAATTAATTAGAAGCTTACTGTTGCCTTAGTTCACTTTTCCAGGGTATATTTTTTTACATAGAATAAGTTAATGCTTGACGACAATCCCACCTGGTGGTAAGTGCTATTCCAGACCTTTGTAGTGCGTGTGAGGAATGACGACGAAAACCACGTCGTTCGTACAGGGGAGGCGTCCACTTCGTAAGAATTGATTCCGTTCCGTACGTCGGGTTGTTCGATGGGAGAACGGCGATGGGGGAATTATTTCAAACATTTATTTATTTCAAGAAGTTGGTATTAATATCATCATCATAATTACAACGCATGTGGTCCTACTGTTACTCTCGGGCTCACGATAAGAAGGATTAAAACCATAGTCCACCAGGCTGGCCGAGTGCGTGTTGGAAGACAGTATTAATTAATGAAACTGTTATTATTTATACTTATTTACTCATAATTTCTACTTAATACGTGGTATCGTGTGTGAGTCGTAGAGGTTTCCAGAAAATATTTAATTGCGATTATTTGAAACAGAAACGATATTCTTTGAATGTTCGTGTTTCAAGCCACTGAGAATTTACGCTGAATCTTGTGTTTGCATAATTCATTTGGCGTTGCGCGCACGTGACGCCCTGCATTACATGAAGATATTAATGCTAAATAAACGCTCACACCTACTAACTTTTCTAGTGCTGCGGGTGCATGCATGGACATACACCTATGAGACATCTCAAGCACCCATAGTGGTCTCCCTCGGCCGAGAATCTAACCTTGACCTTTCATTTGCATATATTTATTTCACATCTTTCATTATCCGGATTCAATCTGTCGACGTTTAAAACCTTCAATATTACAACAATTACTGTTGCTTTAATAACTGTAATTATACTGTTTTAAAATGATCATTGAAATTCCAATTCATATATCGCAGACACTTTGCATAATTCAAGTAAATTAGGGTGGATTTATGAATGAATGTGGCTTTACGGTGTCCGGTGAAAGTAACCGGGGCAGGTTACTGTTGACACTGGTGAATATCAGTAAGTTTCACCTGTCGATATGCGTGAATTAAAGGTAAAATTGCGTATTCGATACAGCGGAATGTGACCAACGTTTATTTTGAAAGTTATTCTTACTTTAAACAACTCGTTACGTGCTTGTTTCGCTGAATGTAAAATAGAAAAATATGAGTGATTTCAAACTTACCCTTCGCTCTGGTATATTCAATTATAAGCTGTTATGGACAGACAATTCCGCTGGTAGACCGCTTTACTGACATTACGACGTGCAACCGAGACACGTAAAAATATTTCTCGGTTGAAGGTATTTTCATACGAGAGTACCGTCCGCTTAACCTAGTACAAACTATCACCAACAGGATGGACCGTTAAACATAGCCTTGTCCGTTTTACGCAGAGTGTACCACGAGCAGGATACATTGGCTGAGACTAAAGAATGGGTCAACACTGCACACGAGACGTTCCTTGTTCGATAAAAAAGCGCATTCATTATTCATTTGTATTTAACTGCATATATGTATAGTTTACAACAAATCCAACCGGTATTGGACGTGATCACAAACCGCAGACCCAAACGAGTGGCAGAGACACTCGTGTCGATCGCGAGCCGACACAATCCATCGCAGTAATTGCAGCGATGGGGTGACGGGTGACAGGGTGACGGGGCGATGGACTAGACATGCTGTAGTTGGGAGTGCTGTTTATTTTTAAATAAACCTTACATGCACACGAAACCTGTGACAGGATTCAAAATGTCGCTGGCAGGGTGGACAATCACCGCACTATCTGTCCCGATCGAAACTCTGTACGCGGACTGTAGCTCCAGTCCGAGTCGTACATTTAGGGTGTGTAGTGAAGCTTGTACATGGGCAAAATTCAGGTAAAACATGACATGCTATCGTTGATCCAGTGTGATGCAGTCTGAAACCATATAGTAATAGCCTGGCTCAGTCGCCGTAATGAGTAAACAGTAGAAATGAAACAATGTAATACAATAAGGAAACGAAAAATAAAAGATTGAAAAAAGCACAGTACCGAATATATGTGTAGAATCAGCATCGGGTAAATTGGATGGATTGTACATTAATTATACATGATTAACTGGGTTCAAGACAGATGAAAACGACAGAAATCGAGTCAATTCTCTACTTGTTGGCATCTTCAAATCGATTTAATTAACGTAAATCAATTATATAATGAATTCAAATTAAAATTTTAATTACAATGTTGTTACTGGGTTCCTATTGGCTAAGTGCAGTGCGAACCGAGTGTATTTTATACCGCTTGTAACTTGTATTTCATAGTCTCTCGTAAACCTCCCTCTCGGTCCACGGCATGTTTATAACTTTGTACAATATCGAGACGCGAGTCGCGCCGCGCCCTCCATAATAAAAGTGTATGTATACTGCGACTAAATATTTTTTATTTTTATATCGAAAATGAATACACAGTTCTATGCAATATGTGATAGTCCTATATTGCATCATTTATGGTTTGTTTACATTTAGTCTGCATCGATTTTAGATACAGCATAGATACGTGCGTGTAACTTATCATTCAAGCGTGCAAACATGGACTTATACGTACTCCATATATACACAATCTGAACCTGCATTAAAATGATTACTGTAGCAAATAATTGTTAAGAATATTTACAACCAAATTTTCAAATTACAATCTTACCGAATTTAAATAAATTAAATATTAATTATAATCAATCAATCGTTTTATATCTGTATCATAACAGCCATGTAACTATTGAACAAAACTAAGCATATTTACTGAAACAAGAATATTCTTATAAACCAGCCACGGCAGAAATGAATAAAGTAATTAATTAATTACCTACAACAAAAAGGTGGTCAATAAAAAATTCTGAAAGTTAACGATCAATCTTGAAAAGTTTTGTCGTTATGTAATTGTAACGTAGGTCTCGCCTCAAAAGCGCTCATAATACAAGTTCATTCACTTATAACGTAATTTGAATATAACTAGGTATAATAACTGATATTTTTGGTTCGAACTCGAGGCACAAAGCATCCATCGTTAGTTCAACTAGCCTAACCTGCGCGAGAAGTAACCAGCACACCAGCGGACCAGGAAATGGTAATTAACGACTACAAAATATCATGCAAACTGTTGCTGGAAGTTGGATTTGGGTCATGTAGCTACCGATTCAATCTTGACGATATTGTTCCATGGTTACCTTTACGTATTCTCATTTAAAATCAATGTTGAAATGCTTTTACGTATTCAGATTCAGAGTCAGTTAACAAGCATGCCAACTATCATTTGCTGGGCCAGCACCGCGTCGACGACCACGCCTGAACTCGCCCAAGTTGACGGCCGCCAGTAATAATCAGCTGAACGATCCATTTACTACTTCCACGTAATAGATATTTTAAGTCAAATACACTATTATATTTCAAAGTAGCGCCGCCAATGTCCGGCCGTTTTTTATATTTTCATGGTTGCCGCGTAACGTTTCCAGTAAACTTTTGAACCGCCGCACCTTCGTGCCTGTTCACAATAAGATCAAACATTCGATACATAACTGCGTTCGATCCAATCTTCGGCCTAGGAAAGTTAGCGATGCCTTATCATTCCGAAAAAAGTAATCTTAGCTACGCGTTATTGGTCCCTATGTTAAGGTCGTTAAGGGCGGCCTATTGAATGTTAATGTACTAAACTTGGCGTTTCCACGGTATGTTGAGTGTGATTTCACGGTTCTAAAATAGGTGGTTTACGTTGTTCAAGAGATGTGAAGGCGCGCGCAGACGGAGGTTGTGTTGAAATGTATGTACGACAATCATGGTGTTTTTATAATGATGTTGCTAGGGAAACTGGTATATTTTTATTACATTGTTACAATCAGGTCACGATAGCGATTTGACAAATAAAGGACTGATACAAGAATTTGATTCACGTAATTAAGATGTTATTTAAGTCGCAATAGTTTCAATTACTTCTGTACTATGCCCAGACACATGTAAATATATGTCCCGTATACATCCGCTATATCAGCTGTCGCGACGTCATGTGATCCACATTAGCGGATGCCACCGTTTAGGTGTCTAATTATAGACAGGTGGTCAGCGTTTGACTGGTCGACTGACTTTATGGTATTACTCTACGAATAGGTCTGTAGTATTTATGTATTCAAGTGAAGGTAGAAATGTAGTGACATCTATTCAAGGTGCCCGGATAGCGAAGGTCACTCATGTGAGAGCCGTAGGCGAGAGCGGACGTGTCTTCCCTGGCTACTGGCGACGCAACGAGCTGTAGAATGCCCTAACATATATACACACGAGTACTACAGGGTCGTTATCTCTGTCGGACACCAAACCGCAAAGCTCTGTAATGCAGATGTGACAAGGATCATTACCCCGCCGAAATATAATGTACAAGTAATAGCACACACACACTCGTGAACTAAGATTTATGTCTGACAAACGTACAAGAAACGAGGGCAAATATTTATATGCCTTAATGTGCCTCGCTTGGTGACGGTAGCCTCGACGCGGTTAATAAAAAATTGCAAGTATAATGTGACCTTTTCAAAGGCCGAGACGTAGCGAATCTTGCGAGACTCTTCGGGTCATCTGTAGAGTTTCTTTGGCTTCCGGTGAACTACCGTCGACTCTTGGAACTCGAGTCTGAACAGTTCGATCAGCCTTGGGTAACCGCTACAGGATCCGTGCTGCCTGAATAGACAGACTGATAGATCAGATAGACCCTACTAGAAGGAACCACCACTGCGGCCTCTTGCTTTCATCTTATTTACAAGCAAGTATTCACAATTATATTGATACAATTGTTTTACAACCAAGCTATCAATTGTGACCATCAAAATATGTACTTACATAATCAGAAATTATTTAAAAAATTTACAATGTAATACAATGTGACGCATTTTCTTTGTATTCAAATCCCAGTAACCACGGACCGTCACAAATGTTGAATCGAAACATTGAAAATAGAGAACTATTTCAAAAATAATAACTACATAGAACGAGGGCAAACGGTAGAATGAAATCGCACACAACCAATTGTTATGCTAAGGCAACACTCGGATAACTATTTTTGTTGCATTTTGTTTTTGTTTTTATATTTCAAAGATAAAACGTTTATTAGTAAAACGATTGTGTTCTCAAATATTACATATTTTTAAATTGAAATCATTAGATACTTTTTTAAGAGGTCAAGAAAAATTTCAGACAATTTCCAGACCGGTTTTAATTATGTAAGCAATGTAACAGTTTGGAAGCAATGATAAAAGTGTATAACATACAAATGTATCGAGATAACATAATAAAATTTAAAATCTTCAAAATATACATCGATAGTAGATAGTATAGCAAGAGAGTACCTAATAGTTACAACGATGGTGTTGACGCATTGGAAATATACAAATTCTTCTATTTTAATATTTGGTTATATCTCACCGTTCCTAAAAACCGCTTTTTAGTACGCATTGTATACAAAATTACAGTTTTTTTATAGTACAATTTAATTTAATAAAATCAAATTAATCTATCTATTTTCCTTAAACTTTTTGTATATCTAATTTAAACTCACTTATTGTAATTCCTGATGAAATAAATGTTCGATAAACGACTGATTACAAAAAATTTCTTTTTTTCTTTTTTTGTCCTTTACTTTTTATCTTTCGACAAAATAAACATTCAGTGTAAAAGCTCTGAATTTGAATATTTTTTACCTTTTCCTTCACTCTTCTATTATTAACCTACAACTTACAGTTTCTACATCCGAACAAGGTTTTATTAAAATGCAGAACGCAGCGTGTGGCTATAGCGTTATCGCACGCAATTGGAGCGAGTGTTCGATACATTCACGAGCTCTCCACCGCACGCCGCACACCGCTCCTATTGTCGGCAGATAAACAAACATACCGAGAACATTTCGATGCAAAGGTTTCATCGCTGTAAAGGTTACGTCGGCCGTAAAAGGTTCAGTTTATACTCGACTTCATCTGCTATATTTTCAGATTTTTTTTACTGTTTCGTACCTCTGGTGAAAAATAAGGTGTTCCCGCCTATTCACGATGTGGGAGTCTTCAAAACTAGAGTATTCACTCACTTTAGAGGCTTTTGTAAGTTAGTGCGTTCAACGTCTTAAAAACCGTCACAATTTAACATCAAGCGGGATTGTTGTCAAGCATTAACTTAAGTTATTTAAAAATAAGAATGGAGATGACAGTACTGCCCTTCTCACTAACCTACCTGTTCTATGTATCAAAACGGTATTAGTTCTGGAAAAAAATTATCAATAGTACCTACTATAAAAAACTGTGAATTATAAATTACAAATAAGCATTAAATGACCTGGATAAGGCGCCACTTGCCGATATTGCATCGCTGGTCGCCCGCCTGCTGCTAAATCTAAAATGAGCGTTGAAAAAATTCTACTTATGAGTTTCTTACCGCTTCTTTTCCCGGGATTTGTCCGTCGCACGGACATGATGGCGTTATTTAACATTCGAAAATTGTTTGCGAGAACTGAGAGAACTCGACAAAATACTTCGACGTCATACTCAATCTTTGAACTTACAGAGAAAATACCTGATAATTAGGTTGCTAAAAAGCAACCCTCTGTCCTTTGCGATATCTAATTGAATGAAGTGAACTTTACTGCCCTTAAATGGCGGATTTTAAAGATTGCTATGAGGAATAATTTGCTGTTTCGCTGTGCAGCAAATCATTTTAATGACCCCATTAAATCGATTTAAATTATTCGAATATGGCGAGCGAACATTTTTTATTAACTTTAATAAATGATAATGGTAATGGATGACTTAAAGGATATTTATAAGCATTTTGTGGCATCACAGGTACTTCTGGTGTTAATACCCGGCAAAGTACAAAACGGGTTACTCTAATCTTTGGTGGTCACCGCCATGGACATACTTATTACTAGCAAGTCACCGAGATATCATCATCTCCCCATTTTTGCTACGGAAACACTTCAAATATATTTCACAGTAGATTTCAGAAGAACAGTAATAGCCAGGTGAGCAAGTTTAGATGACCTAAAACAACTGTCACTAAGACCCACGGTTGACTGGCGGATAATTTCATTTTGGCCGTATTCAGCCGACATAAAATAAACGATAAACGAGCTAACGAGCCACCTGATGGTAAGTGCTCATCGTCGCCCATGGACATCAGCAAGACCAAAGGTATCACTGATGCGTTGTCGGCCATGACATGAGAAGATAGTAAGAAAGAAAGTACTGGCTCTCAAGCCCCAGCCGGAACGCGACGAGTCGTTTGGCGGCTGACTCAAGCATGAGGGTGGTAGCTAGCCAGGTAGACTTCACGGAAAGCTAATAATATCAGTAATAATATTAATGACTTAATAATAATATTGATAATATACTCCTTACGCAAAACTCTACCACCAATCAAACAGTAGTTTGTGTTAAACAGACTCACTAGGAAATTCAACGTATTCGAAGCTACGAGATTACTTACATAATACTAATATAATATGACAAGAATGTACCCTACCATAAAGTTCACGAAGAAAGTATTCAGATTAGTTCTCATTACACGCCGATGGCGATATACCCTTACACGACACAGAACGCAGAATCACATCATTATGGCCATGTTGGTCTCGAATCAAGATGGCGCAATCGCTGAGAATGTCAAGAAAAAGCTCACCCCTAAAAGGAGGGCTGACCGTTACGCGAGATTACCCAACCAGATCCAGATGGCATTAAAATGCTCGGCTGCGTTCGTGCTGAGCTGTCTTTTTTATACGTTCAGCTTTTAAATGACGCTTTAATTCTGAACGTTCCGGTCCCTTGATGGACTGTAAGGCTGCGATAAAATCTGAGCAGAGGTAAGCGAAGAGAGCGATAAGCGGGTTTTAGACTGCAGTACTACAAATATATCTGTGTATGTTTCCTTGCATTCTATGTAATGACAATTCTAAAGGTATATTATTCTATGTTCATAAGCTGCTACGATGCTAGTAAGTCTTAACTGTACATTATTAATTCATAAAAGACGAAACCGAATTAGCGGCTGACTGCCAAGCACCCCAACGTACAGCATAACACTCACAAATGGGTTTACACTATTATCTTAGTCACGAAGTTAAATGATACATTCTATTTAGGTACAAGCGGGCTCTACTAAAATTTTGCAATGTACACACAGTTCCGAGATATTACTAATTGCATATGCAGATGGATCGTATTAATTCAAAATAATATCAATTTAGAGCACCATTGTGCCTTGTAGCGTTGTTGATTGTGATCTTATAGACTGAGATATTCATGAAACAGATGAATGATGATGTACGTCCATAGTCCATACACCTCACGACATAATAAAATATAAATAAAAAAATAAACGTTTACACACTCACACCCCCGCACTAGGATTCCCTGTGATATAGGGTAAGGATAAGCGTATGAGCGTTTAGTTATTGTTTAGTTCTGCGCCCTTTTTTTGTCGGTTTGAGCTCCCACTCTTACCGCCCGCAACCCCGAAAGCCCCCTTTTAGTCGCGTTTTACAACAGGCAGGGGATACCGTAGCTTGTATTCTGGTCCTAAGCTACAGGGACTAGTTCCGTGCCCTGCTGAGTCTGAATCGCGTTCAGCTTACGCTTTAAATCGCGTTGGTTTACACGTCCGCAAAAACATGATTTCACTTGTGACTGATAATTCGTCATTAATTAAGGACTGTGACTTTCTGGAAACATGTCAATAATTATTTTTTTTGATGACAGCCAATTGTCGCGTCCGGTTTTAATAAAAAACAAACAAACAATTCGATTCATTCGTTAAGCTTGCATTGATTGGACGGTCAAATATTATTGATAATTTAAACTCGACTGCTGGTGTCAATCATAAGTGAAGCGTTTCCGTGTTCTGGAAGGTATATTAAAAACTTGTTTCGATTGTAATCGTAAGTAGATCACACTAAATTAGGGTAAAGATGAAACATTATATTAGTTACAGTATTGTGATTAATTAACACACAATAAATAGTTAATTTACCTGTAATACATGTTAAAATACTAATACTATTACCATTATAATAGTCTTACCTCAAAATGAGAAGTAATTACAAACTGATGTTTGAGAATTATCATAAAAATTGTGAACAAAGGCAACTTGATAAACGACAACCAGCAGAATATCTAGCACTAAAAGTCATTTATTACGCAAAATTAATCAATGGTTTATAAATTATTAATGGCGTCGTCGCACGGCTCGTTCCCACACCTACTCGTCTGCCTACACCGCAACTAAGCTAAATACGAAACATTGATTGAAACAGATATCATTGTTAGAAACCACCTCGATAAGATATCGTTTCTCCGTTGCGAGAGTTATTAGTCAAAATGTGTTGTAGATTAGCTGTCAAAATTGAAGCATTTATACAAATGAACCGTACAAACTAAGAGGAAATTATCGAAATGTCAAAAACAAACGATTTCCTGAATTCAAGCATGTATTTTGGCCTTTTTATCTGATTGCTGGTTTAGTCATGAAAACACAGAGAGGCCCGTCGGTAAGTGGTCCAAATCATTGCCACTAGCATTGGAGGCCACATTTTTTAAATTTATAATTTTTGGATGAATAATCAGAATTAACCAGCTGGCACAGCAATAGGCATGTACAAAGTTCGAAGGCTCGCTAAGCCTTAAGCTTGTGAGGTCGTGAATCAGTGATCAGGCCTTGGTTGAAAGCAGTTATGGACTGATAGCTTACAACTTGCACAGGACAGACAGTACGCGCCGCTGTCTATAACGTTATATTGTAGGAATGAAGAATTTCAAAAAGGATAGACAGCATTAATAATGGTCGAAAAGAGGTCAGTGTAAGTTAATGCGTTATCTAAATTATGTTGCACCACACTCAAACTGAAAGAAAAAATAAAGAATATCTATTCCATAAAATAATTATCATAGCAATCAGTCTTTACAAATGTTTCTTATATTTAAAATGTTTGTAGAATTGAGTAAAAGATCAAAAAAAATTGATACCTAATTAAAATACTGCAAAGTAGTCTAAATTATCAATATTTTTAGTTTGCATTTCTGGAACCCACTGGGACGTCGGAGGCAAATTTCTCGAAACAAGTTCAGACGTGAGCGAACGTGAGCACGTCATTGCATTGTATTGTAATCGCGCCCGGAATGAAGTGACGCGGGCACGTGAGCGCCATGCTGATGCAACTTGCCGACAACCTTGATTAATGTGAACGAAAAGCTTATAAATATGTTTAATACTAAATATGTAAAGCTTAAGGGTTCATACATAACTCAGGTCGTAGTTGGATGAATGGCAAAAGTTTCATCCGCGCTTCCGTGGACCGGAAGACATCTTAAGTAATTGCTTGCGGTAGTTACCTTTAGTGGAGTAACACTGAGTTGTACTTAACTACATAAATGAACTACACACTGTTACAGTCACTACATTTCTTAAGTCAAAACACAATTATGCCCGAAGGAACTTGTTTAGCGTCATATTTAGTAAGTTGTATTGATCTCATGGTAAACCATACAAATGCTAATCATTCAAATCAAATCGGTCCATCAATCCATCGATATCAATCAATTAGGTGGTTGATACCCTAACTTGTCCGTAATTCCCTTTGCTTCGCGGTAATAGTGAGACAGGACCACACACTGTCTAGCCTGCGACCAAAAAGGCTACGTCCATTTACGTATCAATTCCATTTAAGAATGTAACATACCAAATTTTGATTGATATCTATAAGTGACACCGGCAACAAATTGGACTAATGATTTGCATTCAAATTGCGATTACGTAACGTAATTTGGGCGAAGAGCAGTTGACTGCGGACATTGTGCTGTGTGGTTATAGTGTCATCAAACAGGTACACTGGCTAAACTTAATTTAATACAAACCCTCCAGCAGTTCATTGCATTACATGTTACAGGATTATATTCAATGAAGAGGTTTAAGTATATATAACTATGCCCACTGGTAAAAACGAGAACCGACCTGACGGGTTGCTTATATTCTGCTCAATTTCCGGACCGTCGTCTTCGAATACTGAAAGCGCAGAAAGAAATCTCCTTCTTTAAAGGCCAGATTATCTTCCGGATTAACTGATTCCACGGGAATAAGCCCAATAACGTTGAGGAGACATCTATACTTCTTCACGAAGCCGGAGCATCTATATTTAATTATAAATGGTTAACGTATAAAATTTTTACAATACCTGATCGCTCCTCCAAAGGATGTAACTTCTGAAGATTTCAATCCGAAAGGACGATAAAAAAGAAGATATTTTGAAGCTCTGGCACAGCCTAAAGTCTAAGAATAACTGGCAAAGATTTGACCGGAAACTCCTCAGGATCTTTAACCAATGGCGATAGCTCATCTAATTCTCAAACGCCCTTAACATTCCTTAAATTTATCGGCGTCATTGATACAAATCGTAGGGCAGAGTCAAGGGTATAAGCGGTAACACTGGACTAACACTCCAAGGTTAAACCTCATCACAGCGTCAAACACTGGATACATAGGTGTGATGGCGCACCAGCAGAGGTTGGCACCGGTAATATTCACCATTCAAATTGCGGTCACGTAATGTCATTTGCACGGAGCCTCATCGTCTGTGTACCTACTATCTTTATGGGTATGGGTATCTTTATGGAATATTATTATGGGATTGCAAAGCAACGATGCTGATGATAAATGTAATCAACGTATAAAGGACCGTACCCTTATTAGTTCTTTGAATAATCAATTTTAAATTCCTACCATCTAAAACCCCATAGCCCAGTTGGTAGTGACCCTTCCTGCCGAACGAGAGTTCCCGGGTTCGATTCCTAGCTGGAGGAGACATTTACATATGTGATAGATAAATATTTGATCTCGGGTCAAAATAACTAATCATTTAGGTATTCTGTAAATGCACTTGTGCACCTTATTTTTTGCTCCTTGTAACATTTTGAAAAGGTGCTTTAACATTGCGGAGCAGAAACGACGAAAGAAACTCCTTAGCACATCTTTTAGAACGACACATGGCAATTACAAAGTAGATTTAAACCTGCGCGGAACGGGTTTCGACACTATTACTTTCAGGCGTCCTTGTCATTAATATATTCATCTATACCATAATATCCTTTGCCTATAAGCTGTATTTTAATGCGTCGCTTAAAAGTTTCAATGGGTAACTAACGTATCAACTTTGGAATCTCATTGTAAAAACGAACCGCAGACCCCATCAAAGAACCCTGAACCTTTTAAAGGCGATATGAAGACGTAACCAAATTATGCTAAGGTATTTCTGGTGTCAAGTTTGTATCACTTTTCTGCTTGTACATATTTAATTTTTTTTAATAAATACTAAATTACTATAAATATATTGACTGCATTCATTTTTTCGACCCTTAAGTAGGTATGTTATTTTTAACTCACAGAACTGTACGCAAGCTATTTAAATCCAAGATGGCAACGCAAGCAACCGTGAATCTGAGACCTTCAACGTTTGAGAGTACTCGTACGAGGTCGACGGGATATCCCGAAGATGTTATTATTACGCAAACAAACAAATCTGATTGAATTAATAACTTGTTTGTGTATTTTCTTAATTTCATATAAAACCAACACCGTGAAATGTAATGCACCGAACATCGTCATCTTTACATAACAGTAAACCGGTTTCAATAGTATTACTCGGTTATTATATGAGATATTATATCTACACCAATATGTATTCTCTACGCTACTATACAAATTTGTTGAGATTATCGTGTATGTCTCGAGATAACTCAAGAACGGCTTGACCGATCTCAATGAAAATTAGTATATAGTGAGAACACGATTGTGCAGATGATAGGCTATATAAAATTTATCCATCTATGTCAATCTGTAAAACTCTCTGTCTGTACATTCCACTTTTGTGTCAAATTTCGTAATAAATATTCGTTTTATGACACACTAACATTAATTTGACCATTTTGAAATTTTTGTCTGTCTCTCGGTCCCGTTGTAACTCAAGAACGGCTCGACCGATTTTAATTATAATTGGTATAGCATAGCTATGTAAGTTACATAAAATGTTAGTTAACCTAATGATGTCTAATCAATCCAAAAAAAATTATAATTATGTATTTATGTATAATGAATAGTCCAACCCGAACGAAGTCGGAAGGGACCGCTAGTCTATACTAATCTATGTCCATACTAACATTACAAAGACAAAGTGCGAATTTTGTGTGTTGTTGTGAAGTGTTTGTTGTGTGTATGGAGATAGTAATCCCGGAACCATGGTACTTACTTGAAAAAAAAAATTACCATCTGAATGGTACATTACTCCAGATGGTCGTAGGCTATTATTATAAAACAAATTCTTTGTCTCTCGGTCTGAATGCGATAATCTCTACAACTAAAGTACGAGTTTTCATACGATTTTTACAAACAGAAGCGACACAAATCATGCGAAAAGTTTAGGTATATATAACATTAGAAAAAATTAAAACTTATGATAAAACTAAGGATTCCATTATTATTTGTGAACGTAAACATTAAGCACCCCGAAACGATGCGATGCGAGGTATATAATAAATGTGTAAAAAATTTAAAAATTAACCTTTTGCTGATTACCATAACAACTAACTAGTATTAATTAATTAGTACATAAATTTACACATAAAAAGCAGTGGTAGCCTAATGGTTTGAACGTTGGTCAGTCACACGAGAGATTTGAATTCGAATCCTACAAACTTAATTGCTTAAGTGCTTAATTAATTAATTATCACCTTAATGATTAATTTTTAATTAGTATAGTATAATTAGTGAGGTTACATACCCGAGAGTTCACCGTCACGTTCCCGAAGGTGTGTGAAGACCACCAGCCCGCACTTGGCCAGCGTGGCGAATTTATGGACTTAACCCCCTGAGCCCAGCAGGAGGAATTGTATGGGTTGTAATGATGAAATGACACATAGACACATAAACAAATTTTATTTGTGTAATAAAGGAATTTAAACCAACTTAATTTCGATATATCGGAAATATTTAATGAATCAGGGACTGTTCGAACAATGACTAATGGAATATTTAAATTGTTTAAGACAGTGAACAATTATAACACTCGTACGCTGTCAGTAAAGTTACTTTCGAACTTTTATATACTAGAATCACAGATTAAATATTTAATTGTCTGTGACAGCAAAGTTCAAAAGCGCTTCTGTGTTTTCCTTCCACTTCAAACAAGGAACCGGGAAATTAAATCAACGCTAGTTAGTTCTGCTGGTGTAAATAAATAACATTATATACGAAACCAACCTAGAACAATATTCACCCTAGAACATTGTTACAATCACCAATTAGTTGAGTTAAAACAAGCGTCAAGCGATAGCGACCAATCAAATGATAAACTAAGTAACTTATAATGCTGCAAATACAACGATACTTTTAAACCTTATTTACATAACTTTAAAAAACATTTTATTACTTACAAGAATCGATAGGTCGAAGAATTTATCAGAATTTTAATCAGCACCAGCGCGTGAGTCACACCAGTTGGGTTGGTTACATCATGGTGTCATGGATACTGTATATGAGTAAATACAAAGGCTGTTTGTATGGAAATGAGAAACATAAATAAGACGTTCAGTTGTAGGTACATTTAAGGGTTGTTCGATTGAAGCATTTCATGGCCATGTTCTAATGTGTCTTAAGTGACATTTCCGACCTTAATTAGTTTGTTTTCATGCCAATGGACCGTATATGAGCCAACTAGTGGGTAATGGTCACCACTGCCTACTAAATCCTGCATTATTCTGCAATCATGTGGTAAACGATATATAAAATTTATTTTTGTTAATGATTTTTGTCAATAGTATTTTCGTAATAATATTTGCATTACACAAAAATGCTTCTATCACTAGTATGCAGCTACTATCACAGTCTCTGTGCGACCATCTGTCACGTCATTTTACCCAACATGATGAAAGAGTTACGCAATAAAATGTTATCCGCATATCATTGTAATCGCTTGTCAGGATCTGAAATCTAATGAATTTTGATCCCTAATTCCTTCCACGTAAGGACTGTTACACGTCTTTGTAGAATACGGCAAGTATAAACGATTGTCTCGTCGGTAAGTGATGTTGGACGGGTTTTCTGTGTCAGTAGGACTTGTTAAATTGGATGTGTTTCGTAATGTACCTATAAGAATAAATAGAGATGGATTAAAACACTCGATTTCAACCTCAAGCCTCTTGTGGTGTCGAGATCGTAATCTACCACGCATTAGAACACCAATGCGGCTTGGCACGAGAAATATTGGCGAAACCAATTGACAGAACTCTTATGCCGCCAGATCTCCGACATGGCTTAATGGTTGCTATCTGGCATCTAGTTTCCTTGGAAGCATTAAAACGATAAAGAAATTCAGTCACTAGTGGTTATTAATTCTGAAAGCGCCTAAAGTTGTTGAAATCGGTTGACCTACACGAGCCGTCGGCAACGCGCTATAGCGCTTCAATAGAGCACTTATATTTAATAATGTCCCATTCGTAGGAGTTTAGGAAGCGAGAGCATGCTGCCAACGTTCTTAACATGACCTTGACTAATTTATTCTAAGAGATTACGGATTTACTACAGGTAATAATAATATGTACATTACGAGGTCAATATGACCTTGTTTAAGCGTTGTAAGATAAGATTGAACTGGGGAAATAATAGACTTAATTTAATTTTAAACAGTTAACTAAGGATGTGGCAGAACAATTTTTTTTAAATATGAAAGATATTCTGATAGTACATACATACATAAGATACTGAGAGAAATGTCTTTTTTTACATAGAATAAGTTAATGCTTGACAACAATCCCACCTGATGGTAAGTGGTGATGAAATCTAAGATATTGAACGCAGTTACTAATAAAAGACTATTAATAATTTATAAGACTATTAATAATTTATAATGTGATTAATAATAACAATAATGATTAATAATTTATATTGTGTTATTTTATAATGTGACTGTTATTCTGTCAGCAGATCGAAGGGTCCAACATAAGATCCTCGACCGACGGAAGATTTTAATGGATAAATATTTTGGTGTTGGTTGTTTCGACGAATAAATTATGTAACAGTGCAAGGGCAAAAATATAATCCAGTGCGAGGGCGAGTGTGTCAGGGTTTATTTAAACCAAGTTACCACCGGTTTCATTGAAAGTTTTATAACGAGTATAATGTTAGCAATAAAACACAAATAAAAAATAGATTTACGTGGAGACATAAAACCGCAATATCTTATCCGTAAGGTCAGCCATCTTGAACTAAATGTTTATGATGTCATTCATCCCGTGGTATCATAATGTATACTTACTTATATGTATATAGTGGAATATAAGATTACTTTACGTGTTGCAGCCGGGAGTTGGACGTATGATCGCCAGTTGTCAGACTTCATAATTAATGAAGGTTACTGTAATAAAAGCAGGAGTCCTTTGACCTGGGTGGCTTCCCTGAGTCAAAAGACTTAAAGTAAGTCATTATAGTGTAGTGTATAATGTGGTTAAGTATTGAACTGTACATCTTCCACTGAAGTATGGAACTACATATGAACCAGGCAAGTACGGAACTGTATATCTACGCGATTCCAATTCGGACGTGCCCCTTTTTTATCTATGCCGCCTATTAATGGCTGTTAGTCCTTAGACACTTTTGTAAAAAAATATCTTTGACATTGAGTCACTTACTCACAGACAATAATAGAAGAAATAATAATAATTTATGAGCCATTTCGTCATCGTGTATGTGACTATTCTATGAGCTATGAGCAATAAGAGATTTCTCTTCACCCAACTCCCAATATTTCTAACTTACATGCGTATTCACAAATTTATAACAACAACAACTCTCGCCCCTTACGTCTCAGTTTCAACACTTAGTATCTTCTGTTTGAATCTCAACGTACAAATAAGGCTACTTACTCATTCGTACACATGTACTTTGTACATATTCAGATAAATAAATTAGTGTCAAATAAACCCTACCGAGCAGCGATGAGTCTGCTTTGTATATCAAGAATTCTGTTCCGATATCAGTGTTTACGAGTTCCTTGTACTGTGAATTGCGATTGACTGCCTGTTCGCTATTAACATGCTCGATTTATATTGTATTGAACGTCACTTTTTAATACACGAGGCAGACTTTGATATGAGTGTGTTGTGTGATTTTCCGTTTTATTTACATATGAGTATTATAATTATAACTCTTTCTTTTTTGTTATTTTTGGTATAGGTGCATTGTAGGTATAATTATTTATATAATAGTTGCTATAGGTTACTGGTTTAACAGAAATTACATTCTAAGAATAGAAATATAACGGGGTTAAATCTGTAGATAAAATATTTTTCAGGAATATTAATGTAAGTAGAATTTGTTATCGATATGGAGGACAAAACATTTTCTCGAAATTTTGTCTGTCTGCACGTTTAACCCTGAAGCCACTGATCATATGATTTCTGGACAATTAGAGCTAATATTACGGGTCATAATCTACAACTTTTCATCCCAATAAAATGTTTTGTTCGTACAGAATTAAACACCCTTCCAATACTAAGAAATTGATCCATAAAATAAATTGTGACAATTATAAAATTAATGAAAGATGAAAGAAAAATTAATTATAATTGTTTCGAGTGTGAGAACTATTTTGTAAAAGAAAACGATATTTTTCTGAAGCGAACCAACGGCTTGTTTCTAGTGACAGTAGTTGAATAATGTTATCATAAAGTGTTTGTTTAACATAAGCGATACATAATCAAAATTACACGTTCTATAGGCCTTTGGTAAAAGTGCGATGCCGCTGCATCAGAACACAGGGGTTGAGAATCAGATTAATTGATTGATTAACATTTAATTAATAAAGACAATTTTATATTACAATAAGCGTCCCAGCTATTAAATAAAGCAATTTTTATAACTAGTAATTCACAAATATAATACAAACGAATCTTTAAAAAAGTATGTGAACCCACAGATAACAAATGCATGTTGATCGGAAAGAGACATTCACCAATGCACCAACCAGCAGACATATAACATAAACCGCCACACCCACATAAATATCACATCTGTGTAAGCATTATAAACAAGGGTGTCTGCGTGTACGCACTCCGCACACACAAACGCAGCTCATCCCTACACAGTCCACTGACACAAATACGAATGAGTTTTTTGTTAGTTTGTGCCCATTGAAGCTTTCCCCTCCTTATAGACGAGGAATGCACGGAATGTAACCTGAACGACGCTTCGTTCAAGTAACACCTACATATTGCACCAGCTTTATTACTATAGCTAGCGGCCTGCCTATATACTATAGTTGTATTATATCTATATATTTAAATGGTTACAGAATTAAGGTTCCGTGCTTCCGGAGATTACTTTTCGCATACGAACTCACAAAATTCGCATACGCACTGCACAATATTAGTATAGATTATATAATATATATTTAATATTTTTAAAAGATAAGCTGAGGAGTTGCTTTTGCCGTTTCTTCTCCTCAATGTTGAAGGACCTTTTCAAAACGGTTGTAGAAACACAAAAATCACGTACATAAGGTTATTTATAGAATACCTAAATGATTAAAATTTGAAATAAGTCTTGTCACCCAATATGCACCTCAATATGCTTCTCATTATTAGAGAAGTCCCGAAGCTAGCGGTAGGATGGTTATGGATGATCACGAAACAGTCCAAATATATAAATTACAGAATAGTAGTTTGAAAGCAGATCTTACATAGGATTTATTTCCAATCCTGCATCTCTAATCCTCAGGATTGTATGAAGTTAATTACTAGCTATGGTTCGGTAAAAGGATTTCCTTTTGTCGTGACGATAGCAGCATGCCCGAGATTTCTCCATAAGGTTTTCAAACTTATTAAGTCTGCCAACTAGTACTTGGCCATCGGTGTCAGCCTAAACCTGTTTTAGTTGAAGAGTTCAGATAAGTTCCGAAGTCAGCATTGTGATAGATTTGAGTGTTAATAATAAAAATAAAAAATATGATCGATAAAACTCTGCGAACCCGTTGTTGACAAAGAAAAAAAGCATAACCTATATTTGTAATTTTTCTATCCACCACATTAGCAGAAAATTATTAGTACACAAGTATACATAGGCTAGTGCTGCCAAATCTCACCTATCAGCCTTGAATTCATTTGAGAGGCGTGCAAAGAGGCTCATTGATGACCCAGATCTGGTAAAAACAAATCTACGAAGCCTTGAGCAGAGGCGTAGGGTTGCCAACCTCTCGATAGTAGTATTTGCAAATATTACTACTTAATTACAAGCTATTCATTCGCAGATAATTTGACAGCGAAATGCCACTGTTGTAAAACAATCCTAATTAATTTTTTTTTGGAGAATTGGATTTAAGTACAGACTTACGTTCCAAAGTCCCTAGCTGTTGGTCCATCGTGGGCGTGTTATAAACGACCGCGTGCATCGGGAATGCATCTCCAGCGGGCTTGTGCTACAAATGGGGCCTGTTCTCTTAATATTTACATTCACTGCGCATCTCTCCCGTGACGGCGGAATGCGGTGCCGTGGAACGCGTGGGGCTCACGTCGCGCAGTCGCATGCGCATGCGTCGACGACATATGTAATTAACACGAGTAAAATTTGGAAGTTAATATAACGTTACAATAACGCAAATAATAGTGCCTAGATGTGTTTCTTTTAATTCATATCAAGGTACCATAGTGAGCAGCGTATACTTTTCAGAGTAAAAAAATCAAAAGACCAATAATATGTTATGTGTATTCTGTATAATTATAAATAAATAATAATAATAAATAAAAATAAATTGAAAAAATATACATCATAAGTGTTAAAAATACTACAATTATAAAGTCTATTTTGGTGTTGGCAATAATGCTTTATAAACTATTAAAAAATGTGGGCATTCGAAAAAAGGGAGAATATTATAAATTTGATGATCAAGGCGGCCCAATGTGTAACGCGGAGTATTGAGAAAAGGAAATACAAAACATTACGTAGCAACGACGCGGTGTGTTTCCGTTCATTAACATTATTGGTTTGCTTGGTACGAACTAAAGCAGTTTAAAAAAAATTATCCCATAAATTGCCACAAAAAAATTTAGTAACAGTGATAAGTAACTGACAATAATCAGGTTTACACGATATCATCAAAATTAAATTTGCATTGGATATCATTAATATATATATATATATATATATATATATATATATATATATATATA
>PDGT01000065.1:438492-514576 GCA_003671415.1 Megathymus violae | reverse complement strand
ATATATATATATATACACAAAATTTGTCATGTCATAAGAGGCATGCACACTCACTACACACAATGTGTCCCATTCGTATACCATTATTGTTTTATTTTTATCGTTTTGTTTAACTGCTTCGTGTTTTTGTTTTTTCATTATTTATTATTATTAAGTTGATCGCCGTCTCCGAACTATGCGAACAAGTGAGGTTTAGACTGAAAGCCAGTAGTTATGGTTCCATACCGCACCGTGACGCAAGCTCAGTGTAATCCCTTTTTCATAATCACGATACTGATATACCTCCTGAGTTATTGCTGAATTGTGAAATAAACTTTTTCTTTGTTTCTTTCCTTAAATTAGCAATGGTCGGTTAAAATTCTTCAAATAAAATTTAATCATATAAATTTATTATGACTTCGATACAACATAACATTTGTCATATCTAATAAGTAGTAGAATAAAGTCCACTTCTATGGAAAGTAAATGGAGTATTTAAGTTGATTTAATTACTGAGAGTCAACTAATAATAACTACCAGTATAGATACTATCTCCCCTAATTATAGTAACCACATGTTTAGCTGCATTCGACCTTGAATGTTGGGAAAGGGAAATACATAAAAACTATTTTTAACCCGACATTGAAATATTAGTTACAACGCGTTTCTCGCCGCCGAGGGTAGCTCACACTGAAATAACATTAAGTTTAAGCTACTATAATATGTGATAACCACCCTCGCTTCGCTTCAAATAACCCCTACGCCTTACCTACCTTTATAAATATTTATTTTTATTTATATAGTCTATATAATATTAAATAACAATGCTTATTAACATTGAAATCATACATTCGCTATTTCTTTATTCTTTTATTAAGCTATATTACATACAAATCTGTTGAGCTTTTCGTGTATGTCTCGACATAACTCAAGAACGGCTCGACCGATCTTAATAACAATTGGCATGTAGTGAGAACACGTGATTGCGCAGATGATAGGCTATATAAAATATCAGTAAACTGCTGTCTAATCAAGACAAAAACAAAGGTTTAGAGACAGTTCGCAGTGTTCGAGTATTGCATGCACTGATTACAACGTATTTAAAATTATTTCACTTACTCCGGTGAAGAAAACGTGAAGAAACAAACCTTTAAGGCTTGTGTTAATATAAAAATACATACGTGAATAGACCGATACGCAGACGAACTAATAGACTGACGAATGGACGGACAGACGGTCGGACAGCTCGGGCGTAGTAATAGGATACTTTGCAGTGTGGAGCCTTAAAAATCATCTAACATCGTTATCCAACTAAATGTCAACATTCAATTGTACTATGACAATACTTTATCAGTGTGAAACGGTACAACAGTGCGTTGAGATTGAGCGTTGACTGCGGCCGCTTCACCGCGTGATAACGTATCACGGCCGCTGACGGCTCACTGCGGAAACGTTGATAACACTACAGAGCCGAAACGGGATGATTATTGATAACTGATGCTTGACTAACCATCGCAGACTAGATTTTCTCGTCCTTCTTCTGATTTTATCACGATAATTCTAACAAAGTTATCATTCGGTGTTAGGTTTAGACGAAAGTTTCTGAACTCAGCTCCTCTGATTCTGCTGCCGCGCAAAAGGTCTACAATTAAGTTTGTAGCTGACATATTTTTATTAGAGATAAATATTTGTCGTGGGCTCTGAGGTACTGTAATTGGTGTACTGAACTCGATAATGGTGTACTTCCACACCACTCGCAACACTGGGCCGCCCGCAGTTCTAGAGCGTTATTGTGTTTGGCGTATTAATACTAATTATTTAAAAAAAATATCCATCTCACCTACTTCACTGTCCAGCAGTGTCCAAATTTGATGTTAGGCAATAGATTGCAACCCTTAAAGTGAATGTAGTAAGGCTTTTAAATCAATTTTATATACTACTAGGGTACACTAAACTATGACCGTATTGGAGTGGCCTAGAATACTTCCCTCAAGCCCATGCTTTAGGGCTTTGCATAAAGTTGGTATTAATAGTATTATTATTAAATTATTATTTTTTAACCCTTCTACCACCCTTCTGCTTGAGTCAGTCGCCAAAGGACTCGTTGTGTTTCGGCTGGGGGCTTGAGAACCAGTACTTTCTTATTTCTCATTTCCTGGCCGACAACGCATCAGTAATACTTTTGGTCTTGCTGAAGTCCATGGGCGATGGTGACCACTTACCATCAGGTGGCTCGTCTGCTTGTTTGTCGGCTATTACCATAAAAAAGAAACAATATTAACATTGATATGTATTAATCTAGTTTGCAATACTCCGCAAGCATGGTGTATGACGATATATAGCCATTCGTAGTGTGTAAAATGAGCACCGAAGCGACATCTGCTTTGCGACTATCAATCAAAAAGTCCTGATGATGCTTGGCTTCACAGCAAAACTATAATTATGTTAGCATGTATATATGATATATATATTTATTTATTAAAAGTACATGTTTCCTTTGTGCAAGGAAGAGATGTGGTAGAAACGCGTAAAGGCCATATAAAGGCACGAATTGAAATAAATAATAGTTTGCAATAATAAAGTAGGATCACTCCTCTACTAACCCGCTCTGAAGCTCTGAGGTACGCTATAGGGTTGCAAAATAAACGCGTGTTCTGAAGTGAACTAGTGAAACTAATTTGGTGAATCTACTCGTACTCACTGTAGGATACAAAAGTAAAAAAGGCCTCTTCTGTGTATTATTTCACAAATATTTATACAACAGAGGTTAGCGGCAGTGATAACATAGCGGGTCTGATTAAATATCAGTTTGACGTAGGACCATGAAGATATTCATATTATTTATTTCCAGTGGATTTATCATTCTGCTTAACATATCGTGCACTTCCTTGAACTGGACTGTTCTGGGAGCACAGTAGATAGTCTCATGTGCCGAGGAGTTTGCCTGGCAACCAATTGACTCGTGTTATGGATTTACATGTGACAAATATGATTTATTAAATTAGTATTAATTTATTTGTAACAATCCGCAAGCACAATGTATGATGGTGTATACTTCTATACATGCATAGAACGTCCCTCCCTCCCACAAAGGAAAATATGCATTTATAATAAATAAAAATATATTCCAACATACATACCGTCACCAACACGTGTTTCGCTCTGAAATGGAGCATTATCAGGGTGAGTAGACTCTACGAATGTTAGCCGCGAAGTGAGCGCCTGCTACCGAACGCCCTCCTTTTATAGCCAACTCGCCGACTGGTTTTCTGACCTTGTTCTTGATACTATGAATCATAAGATATGATATATAAAAATCCCCCTGTACGAGGCAGGTTTCTCGACACACTGCGGTTTTGTGTCACGACACACAAATAACACGTTTCATGTCGAAGAATAGAATTTGTAGTTTCGGTAGTCAAAAAGACATTCAGAAGTTCGTATTTAGACAAATATATAAAATAATTATATCTACTTATACATATGTATGTAGGATTTTTTACTAATTGTAATTCCTTTTGATTTCAGGATTTTCTATCGCATATATAAAGGATCTGATCCAAGCAGTTCATCCTTGTGCGTCAAAACTTGGTGCGATGCATCAACATTCGGTGCTCTGCTTAGTATTGTTTTCAACTGCGCGAGTGGCAAGTCGTGTTGTAGTAAAATAAAAATGCAACATTAAGTCATAAATTGCAACAGCGCATCAAGTTCAGTAAGTAAGTAAGTAAAACTTATCATTAAAAGCCTCGCAGAACGGCATCTTATGTATGAAACAAATGACACCCTTGATTTCAAATGTTTTTTATATTATGTAGCGGTTCAATCAATCAATCGATAAAAAACATTTAACTCCTGTACTGATCACTAACCTCTCTATATATATCAAAAGAACAAGAAACAACTACTCACTCCACCGAATCAATATCTAATTCATCATCAAAATGGCTTTGATAAGGACTCATAGCAAGACGGCATATGTTACTCCTAAGAGTTACAGCAAATTCAGCAACTGTTGGCAGGTCGAATGTTGAACATTTTGGAAAAAAATCTTGCGTGCTTACCTTCGGGCGGTGTAACAACTTTCGACTCATGGGTTGATTACAACCCCTACATTAATTTACACTGGTGCAACTTGGTTGCGTACGCTCGGGGAATCCTCCATTATGAGTAGAGACCCATATCTTACACGGGACCGCTAATGACTTAGACTAATTACAAAATTGTTACTTGAAACAGGATAAAGATAACAATATCTCACTAGCCAATGTACACAAGAGGATAGTGCCATTAAGATACAAGGCTGGTTACGCGCGTAATGTCCTGCAATTAAGACGGACGTGTGTACACATTGTTCTGGTAATTACTGATATAAAGCAAATAATAGGTCAGATGATACGTTTCGCAATTAATGTCAAAATGTTTTTCTTATAAATGTTTATTGAGCTATGCGTGTCTGAATTAATTTTCAATTTAAATCAATGATTTAAAGCAATGATAAAAGCGTTTTTTTTTTTAATTCAGTTCTTATATGTTTGCTCCAAGGCCATTAGCTTCTATTAGATTGACAAATGATTGACACTATGTTTTGGGTGGGCCGAATGTTTAACAGTAGCTATTAAGCAAATGCTCTGCTCTTCGACGTTTGAGGCGGTCGTTTATTAGCTATAGTCAAATGAAAAATTGTATGAGTGTTGAGTATATCTTGTTGAAACAAGTATCGTCTAGATTTCTAGTAGGAGGTATTTCTAAGAACAGCTGATTCGTCAGAAGATAGGCCGACCGGACAGGCGTCCGGTTGCGACATCCGATAAGCTTTGCATGACTCTTAAGGGAATATGTTTAACATTTTATTGGCTTCTGATTGGCAGTATTCAAAACAGGCACGTGCCAGAGCTGGTTGTCCAGAAAACGAGCAGTAATTTTTGAGCGAGAAGAATATTATTTAATGGATGAAATGCACAAATTGGCAACAATGAAAAAAATATGATTCGCAGGACAAAAAATATACAAATAAGCAAATATAATATCGCAAACTACCAATATCCAGTGTAAACATTTATTTGTCAAACAGGAGGTGTACGAGGCTCCATCCGACCTTGAGCCGAAGGTTCCCCTCCTTACACATGGTGAACGCACCAGGCTATGGCGAACAGTGCCTCCTGTTGGGGTTTATTTGACCCCGTACCACACAGTTCAATCGCGAATGTACTCGTCCTACGTCAGAGTTCTCTACCTATACCTCGCTAGCTGCTACTTTCATAAAATCAACCGTGAATTATTTCAACGTTTTAATTGAAGTGAAGGCTAGTAACAAGGATTTATAGTTAAAATGTAAATATCCACGATGTAACAATTGAAATCATTTCTTTAGCAAAATATTAATTCGTTGTATTTATTTAGTGATCGAGGAATTGCATTTTGGAATAACAAAATCTAAAATGTAATGTAATTTATGACAATTAAATAATAGTGTCGTAGAAGTAATTATTAGTGGCAGCAATAAATGACGTGAATGAGTGTATTTACAAAATATCTAAATGACTAAATAATTTTGAAATTGACATTGAATACAATTTATTCAATAGTTAATTGTTATAAAAACTTACTTTATACCCTTGCACGCGAAGCAATTTGTTTATAATAATGCCTTTGTTTTCATAATGTCACTTTGCATAGCTACTTGGGACATATAAAAAAAATTTCATTGACATACATAATTGTAAATTGTCCAAGGTATTCGAACTATGTTGAATATGCAGCTTCAAACTGCGCCACTCAGTTTCATTATGTCAATATTGTACAAGCCGTTACCGCCCTAATGCAACGCAAACAGTGACTATAATTCCATACACGTCAGATATTTGCTCTGGTGACAAAGTATTTCTCTGAAGAAGCATTTAAACAAATAAAGTACGTCACTAAATTACTTATAATAACCCTGACTGTCTGTTTATTGAAGAAATAAGGCCACGCATTGCTATTCGAAAAAGATTCCTTGTTAATAAAATAATCATACTCAATTATTAAACATACTTAAAGTACTACAGTACTTACAGTACATAATTATTGGAAATTTAAATATACTTCATAAATTAAAAGCTTCTTTACAACGAATTTTATTAAAAAATATGTCCACTGTAACATATTTTTGTGTAAAAATTTTTTATTTTTAAATGTAACGTAAAAATGGCATTTTAATTTAAAACAATTGAATAGGATTAAACAAGGACATTTAAACTTTTATGGAACAACCGAACTTACGTGCAATATAATGATTATGAAATACTAATAAGGAGTATCTATCCTAAAGTTTTTAGTCGCATCTTCATAACACAACAATGAAATATTAATATAATGACTACCTGTCATAGAATGGTGTCAATAGCTTCCGAAAAAAAATGTTGTGACATATGCCCAGTTCAGAAATGTACAAGGATTCCGCTTTAACTATTCGGCTAGTAAACACTAAAAACATGTACGAATAAATTAAATGTTTGAATAATTTTATTTTATACCAAATAGGTTTTTATCAATACGTTTTAAGTCAAAATATACATAAAAACGTACATTTAAAAACGAATTATTCAATATTCTCCAAAATTATGTATTTGACTTAACAGTGACTTTCAGTATGAGAGATTAAAACAGATTGTTGCGCTTCTTAACCAAAAAATCTACTCGGTTAAGCAGTAAATTTTTAACAAATGCCAAATAAAAGCAGTTTATTATACACACAGTATAAACAAGGACACCGAATCTATTGAAGTTCATAGAAGTATCCGCTATCAATCACCAAGTCTAAACAAAGGCGAGTGATCGTAGCCAGGGGAGTCCAACCGCTCACCGCCCGATGAGAACACGGTGACATATGCGTGACATTTCCAAAGATCAAGTGACAACGCCTCACACAAATATGCTTAGCATCTGACTGCGTTATACATGGGGAAATATTTGTAATGAAACTTTATTAACTTCCAAGTAAATAAAGTTCACATCAAATTGAAAAGGTAATTTGTTATTGACATTAATGAAAGCTTCAAATAAAACGAAGTGAAAATGGAACGCTAAAATGGAATGCTTAATTTATTATGCTTTTGTGGGTCGTATATCTGTTTCTCTGACTGTCAATTGGTCGGTCAATCAGTCTGTCACATATTTTCTCTGAATCTATTTCACGAAAAAAAATTGGTACGCATACATAGGTTTTTTATTGATATTGAAACGACAGTGGCCCTTTTATTCAGGGTTTATTCTTCAAATATATTCTAACTACCTCTGAAGGTTACCAATTACGTTGGATTCCAAGGTACATCAACGGCATCCAGATAAGTGAACTTAGTAGGGCACGTTCTGCGCTATGCCCAATGGATCCGTCTCGGGAGACATCAATCAATCTTCCTAATCACTGCAACCTGCGAACAGGAACCAACCTCAAATAGTCTTACAAAACGTCCTAACAGTTCTTTCTGCTGATAAGTCAATTGCTGCTCTTGATGGATCTCACTCAGCGTCATTGGTTCGAACGTGATGTATTTGGTTCCAACTTAACAAGATTCTCAACTTTATTCACTACAGACAACGGATCGATAACGCATTTATTGCTCCGAACTTCCATTAGTAACGGTGAAACTGAAATATATTCGACAAATGCCTCTGTATTTAACTCTCACCAAACCAAACCAGCACAAAATCGCCGAATAACAAACCGTAAACAAGACCCTTGTCTGCAGTAACAGCTGTTCGATGTTCCTCGCACTTATGTACATGCGAAGACACAAAGGAAGCAAGACGCAACGTTGAAAAGCAACAGTAGCGGCAAAAAATGCCTCAACACGACATTGACTACCAAGGGCTGCTCGGGTTATTTATAGAACAGTTATTGAGCTATCGAGTCGCCAAAAATGAGACAAATCTTAGGATGTTTCTTAGAATAAATTCAGTATCGTTTTTCTTAGACACTTAAGTTTTCTACTAGTACGAATAAGTTGTTTTCAAGAGCGATTATAGCAGGGGTTTTTGGCGTTCATGGCCATCGTTCCGAACCTGGAAGGCGGCAGCTTGGCACGCCTTGTGACGAAGGCAAACTTATGAAATTTCTAGAATCCCCCCGAACTGAAAGCAATATCTATTAAGCATGAGAATAATCTATGTATGTCCCATGGGTTGAAGCAGAACTTATCGATCACCAAAGATACTAGTTGAACCGGTGGGTTCTTGTTTCTTTAACTGTCATAAATTAACTGTCACTCGCTTCGGTGAAGGAGAACATCGTGCCAACCCGCACTTGTCCAGCGCGACGGACTAGGGCCTCGAACATTGTGAAAGGAAAGCCCAGCAGTAGGACAATATGGATTGTAATGATGATGAATCGTCTTACCACTCGGCGAATATAACTATTCCTTGTTAGGTCATTTACACGTGACTTCACAAAATTTACCTACAGATAGATAACCACGTGTTAGAGTCATCGTAACGAAGCATATTTTTGGCGCATTTAGCCCCAAAAATATGCTCCGTCGTGTCATGATTTTCGAAATTAACTCAATATTTGGTAATATTTCCTAACAATTTTTAATTAAAGTCTACATAAAGAGTATTTATCTGGTTGGTCTAAATAACGTGCTAATCAAGATATCGTTTAAGTCAACGGCACGGCACCGATGTTAAAAGTATTAACGGGTCGACAGTCGATTCTTGTTGAACCTCGGACCCGAACATTTGTCCTCTGATACTGCTGCTGCTGTGCATCAGTACAGTAATTAGTTAATAGGTGATAATATCAATAAGCATTTAAATGCACGAATAGAGGAGAGTATCGGTGAGACGGTGTTTCTCTTCATCACTGTCGCATCATCAAAAGTACGTAAGCAAGATAAGCGTACACCTCAAAGTAGTTCTTTAAAAAAATCGGGACAGTCTTCTGAATTCCAACAGCATGTACACCGACGCGCGGGTAAGCGTAGCAGACGAGCTCAGTAACACGACAAACAGCGGCCGCTAATTATGACCGACCGGAATGACTTCAATGGTAAGGTCACCGTTCGCCAGTCGACCACTCTCACACACTACATCCGATATTTTAGTGTTGTGTTCTACATTCAATTACTGAACATTCCTATTTATAGAATGAATGGCTCAACCACGCACGAGGCATGGTTCAAACAGAATCTTGAGAACTTTAATCATAGCCAATAACTGTTCCAATGCAGGGTTCACATTTACAATTATAATAAGGTTAAGCTCTACATCCACCACACTAAGAGTGGAGACATTATTTTTGAGAAGTGTATATAGAATAATTTCTACACAATATTTCCTTTTGCTGAAACCTGTCATAATCATAATTTTTTAATTGGTAACTTATCGTTGATGGTAAGTGAGCACCGTCGCCCATAGACATAATAACGCCAAAGACATCACCGAACTGTTGGAATCACTTATGAAACATTTCACGGTCGATTTTAAAAGGAGGGTGGCAGCTGGCTAGTCGAACAAAATAACCTATCACCATGCAAGTACTATCGGAATTAACCTGGGTGGAAAAGAGCCCAGCGACCTCCAACAGAAGGGACCGTTTGCCGTAGCGTCGTTCGTCGTTCAGCAGGGTGCATCACGGGTAGGGAACGTTGGCTTGGAGCCAAGAATGGTTGGAGCCCCTTACAACTTCATTATATTCAAGACGTATCTAATTTACGAAAACTTTACATGTTGATATCGACCTTAAGTCACCTGGAGAAAACTGACCTAAATCAGCTGACGTTAGACTCTTCAAAAATAATATTAATGCAATGCGAAGTAGCTACCAACTAGGTTAAAAAGTACAATATCTATATTACACTGTGACCTAGTTTCAACAAATCATCGAGACCTTGATTCTTCTCCAAGTACCCTATCTAATCAATGGTCCCGATATGAAATGAGATGCGCTTATCTCAAATAAACTTAGTGCCGAGCACAGTGCATATTTTTATCTGAAAGACCCGGCGAGATCTAAAATATATTTTATGGTAATCGGATTATATTTGCGGACCGTACCGACTGGATCCTAACTACCCTCTACAAATCCTCCTTTTATGCTCGCGAACTCAATTTTAAATGGAACCCGGGGATAATTCTACACTACAAAATTCTATTTTACCATTTTAATGGAAATTTTTGTGAACAATAAAATCCCTTTAACGAACGTTGTGAATTCCTTTTCGGTTATTACTTTTGAACGATTTATAAATTATGGAACGTAAAATTGTTTTTAAAATAAGAACAGAACGAACGGAATGAACGAAGATTTTGATGTTCGAATGTTTTATAAATAACAACAAAAAACTACTAGCAGCACGGTGACTAAACTTTACCTACAAATTAGCGAACTAAATACGATGAGTACGTAAATACGTGTAATAAAAAAATATTTTAGAAAAAACAACATTATCTAGAAGACATAAGAAAGTTTTCACTAAATAAACATGAGCACGGAATGAACGTATAAAAGCGAACGACTACACGAACAATCATAACCTTGCATCACACTTTTTGCACGAAAACGTAACGTCATCGATTCGTAATCAAAACACTGCACCCACGCCCGTGGAAACGTGTAATTTTCCTTTCATTCACGATGCACGGTGAGAAATACAACTGAACTGAGTTCTCTCCGTACTACCGCGAAGGATCAATGAAAGATGTATCACTGAAAGTCTGAAAGTTGTGCTCATTTATCCCGTAATGCGGGATGTTAATTTGATTTTAAGGCAACCATATAAAAAAAATTACGTTCCGATCTGTTGTTCACATCAAATAACACATAATGTAGGCAACAGAGACGTTACCTTTGATATTTTATGTAAATGGTATCTATCTACCTACTCATGAATGAGATGGAACAATATTTTGTCGAATATTTTTTTTAATCGGGTTTCGTTACGGAAATGCTTTATTATTAAATCTGTATTAATCTAATTAGCAACAGGCCGCGGGCACAATGTATGACGGTATATATATTATACTTCTGTCCCCCACCCACAGAAGAAACATTGCACTTATAACAAACAAATTAAAATACCTACATTATTATCACGAACGCGTGTTGAATTGAAATGTATCAATCAACGCGCGTGTAATCGATTGACTTACATCCTAACAATTTACCACTTCCTTCACACCAAGTCATCGATGCGCTATTAAAGTATAACGCAAAAACCAAACAACACTCACATCCGGCATAACAAACACCGTACGCGTGTCCCGTGCATTCGTTTCAAGTGTCTCGCACAACAAGCCACTAGCACCGCCCGGCGGCTAGTTAGCTGGTAACTGTACAGTTAGTTACCCCATTAACTACTGTTGCACTGGAGCAAACCACTCAGTAACGCTAATTTTTAACTGCGGCTGGAGTTATGTTCTCGACTGGATCTGTATTTCATTTTTCATACTTTGCAATCGCGTTCACTCTCTCACCTGGTAAAGCGCACGGTGCTATTAATTTGCAACTGGCAACTCTATTTCCTTTCGGCTCCGGAAACAATATCTGAGAACCATCTGAACTGCAGGTTAATAACTATTGTGGAGGACGAAGCTTGCAAATCTACAATTGTAATTAAAAATCACAATAACTCACAGCCCTGGTGAAATTGCGTTGCATCACCACGACTGAAGTGTCAAACATATTCAATCTTTGGTTATTGACATAGAAATCGGTTATATCTGCAGTATGATCTTTTAACCAAAAGCAGTTATTGGAACCGATCGTAAATCTGCAAGATGTAATTGTAACATTGACATAAATGTCACAAAACTAGTAAGTATCGATGCTTACACTCATTTGACGGAATTCAAAAAATATATAATTCGTTTGGGTACGTATCATTTAAATATAATATTCATTCTAAATATAAAAGGAACAAAAGAATATACATAACCTGTCAGAGCACCGGCGCTGCGTGCTCTAAAAATCTAAAACAAAGAAGCAACCAGCCTTTTGGAATAGCCAACTGAAATGAAAAAATACGAAGCGTTTCACGCCCGGAAACCGGCAGTGTTCCATATTTCAATTTTCGCTAGACGGGACCGAAACAATTGTTGTAATCGCACAAATTACGTCACAGCCAAGTGTACATTGTCAGCGTTGACGTTGTCACTGGACAAATCAACTTTAAATATACCCATAATAGATTAACGCGACGGAGAGATGACGCGTCAGACCAAAACGGGAAAAGTCGGATTGTGGCCGTGTAGTTAATACTTGTATTGTGCAACTTTTTAATTTTGTCGTATATGATGAGCTCCGGACCCCATTCTGAACTCGAACTTCAAACAGAAGTTTGACAGCCAAGCTGAATATTAGCTGTATCTCTGTCTAGAAAGGAACAGCGATTTTTTTAATAAATTAACGAAATACAATTTGAGCCTTTATTAACGATTCATCTCTTTACATTTATTTTTCATTATAGAATTATTGTGTCATTATTAATAGTTCTTATTTCACAATTTAGCATGAGGCTAAGCACAACACACATTGTCGGCACGAAAACGCATTACTGCTGTTGTTGAGTAATCGATACTTAGTTGCATGTGTATGACAAACGATGCTAACACAAACAAACACATGGATCTATTGAAGCGCACGCTGATTTTGCATGCTAACATGCATTTTATTAGGCTTAATACTAGTGTCAGTAATTGTACCATAAAATTTGACGTTTGATGACGACTCTATATAATATTGACACATGAAATACTAAAATAATACAGAGTAATTAAATGTAATGCTAAAACATAAAATGAATAATATAGATACGTAAATAGAGTAACATATATGGACAAGTATTATTCATAAAATAAATAAGATAATTAATGAACAATTTATTGAAATTCCATGGTCACAAAACAATGTTCTACTCTTTCGAAGTAACATATCTGTGAAAGTTAATTCTCTTGAACAGCCACAGGTAAAACAAAAAAAATATCTATGGTCGACCGATGTCGAAGAGCTAATTAAAAAAAAGTCTAATCCGTTCATCAAACATAGCTCCACAAACATCCTGGCGGAGGCGGCACCGAGTGTGGGAACCCAAACCGGTCGCGGACGGGAATTCGATATTCAAACTGTTTTGATTTTCGAACCGTGTTCACAAATTTGACCGACGCCGCCAGATGGTGTTGCTGCAAAAAGGTATTTCACTTCATTGCGTGACATATTGTCAGCTTATTGTGCCACCCAGAATTTAGCTTTAGAATAAATAGAGACAGGGCAGAAATATTGCTTACTTTTGATAGCTAATTAGCTGCTAGGTTACAAATATACCAAGTGAACCAAAACAAGAGTGTGACAGAAGAATAAATTCGTGGACTATTATACTATTACAGAGATATTGACTCATGAAACACTGAAGATTAATACGAGAAACACAAAATTTGTCGTACGACTGTTGCTAAGGGGACATTTAAACAAAATGTTGGTCGACCGTCTTGATAAAAACAGCGCGTAAAACTATGACGACAAGTAAGATTCAAATAAATTTAATAACTGGCTTGTATTAAAAAAGATGTGAAATAAAACTGATGTACTGGCCGTAGCAGAGGTTCGTATTAATTATTGGCGTAGACATTATTATTTATTCCCAATATTCACCGAATGGCTGCCGAGGGCCTTTACATCACAATCTGCAACTGTTCCTAGCTATGCTTTGGCCTCCTCTCACAATCGGAAAAATAAACACATAGTCCACCTGCAGCCGCAGATTGAAAGATTTCACACAGCCTTGAAATACTGAGAGAATTCAGAAATCCAGATAAGAATGAATAATTTAGTGTCTTCGAATAACGTCCATTTATAGCCTTTTAATAATTTATTGGTTGACTGCTACAGAACGCCATCAGGTGTTAAGATTTCAAATTGTGTTCCTTATTTAAATATTTTAATAAAGGATAAAAAAATTAAAAAAATAAATAAATACAACACACCAAACACGCCGCATACATCAAATGTTTGTTGTGTTTACATTAGCCAGTTCGTCAACCGCTGCTGTAAATGACTGTACGAACGCCTGCGGCCGCGCTAAAAATAATTTAAGCACAATTATAAACAGTTTCAGTGTCACGCGTTGGAGATTTTATGATTTCACTGTTTTGCTCCTTTGTCACTTGTTTCTTGTGAGTAATCGCTGTATGTCGTTAGTTAGGGTTGTCACACTGGAAATTATTAGACTTTTTTTTTCTTTATGATGGGAATGTGGTTCCGTTTTAAATAGTTCGACAGGTTTTTTTTATGTTAAAAGCCGACAAACAAGCAGACGAGCCACCTGATGATAAGTGGTCACCATCGCCAATGGACATCAACAAGACCAAAGGTATCACTGATGCGTTGTCGGCCAGGAAATGAGAAGAAGGTAAGAAATAATGTACTGGCTCTTAAGCCCCCAGCCGGAACACGACGAGTCGTTTGGCGGCCTACTCAAGCAGGACGGTGGTAGCTAGCCAGGCAGGCTTCACGGAAAGACAATAATACCACTATTAATATTAATGAGTTAATAATAATACTGATAATATAATCCTTACGCGAAGCCCTACCACCAAGCAAGCTGGCTTCTGTCGCCTCTTACGACACCCTTTTCTATCAGCATGGGATTGGGGGGAGTATTCTAGGCCGCCCCAATACGTCCAGAAATGTGATGTGAGTGAACATTATCACTGTCAAAAATTGCCTTGAAAGTTAGCAGTGCTTGTTTAAAAAAGTGTAACGCCGGACATTCGTAGTTCTTCGGTTCACAACTTTGTTACTGAACAACTTAAGCTCCAACACTGATCTTGCGTCGAAGTTTATAACTGTTTCAAATAATTGGACCGTTTATTTTGAAAGTGGTGTAAGTCCATTTAAAAAAAAAAAATTAGATATAACGTAATTCGTGCTCAATTTAATGGAATTTTTTTATGTATAACTAGTTCGTGTTTAATTTCTTAAAAACTTCCCATGTTCTGTACAATTTAGAATCGGTCGGTCAATGAAATTGCATAATCGTCGATTATGAAAGTGGTGTGAGTCCAATTGACAGAGGTGGGTGGCTTGACACACGATTGCCGATCAGTAGTCTGGTATTTTTCATTTATTTTATCTTACGATCTTTACAGATTTTGGCATCGTAGAAGTGGCATTGCGAAAAAAGAATTTTCTGTACACACCACAAGATTATTATGATGTAATAAAACAATGTAGAAAAAACATGACAAATTCATTTTACATGAAATGAAACGAGAGAATTTCATTTCAACAAAAAATCTTCGAAATGCGACTAAAAAACAGATAAAAAAAACACTAATGGCGAACAGGTCAATTGGTTGCAAATATGTTGGTTGAGGTTTCTCAAAAGTAAAACTATATACTATTTTATATAAAACATTGAAGAAGGACGCAGAGTTTAACAGTATTAATTTATTACCTACACGTCCTGGAAGACCGCTAAAGTTTGAAAAAATCGCCCTGGTGCCTATGTACCTAAATGCCAGGCCTATTACTTACGAAAAATATAGAGACATGAAGCAGTTACTACCCTATGTACCTCCGGTGCATCATGCATATTTCAAAACTGCCGCATGCAGAGCATAAATAAATACTATTAGTATCTTGTAATTTACACATAGGATTTGGTGTCTAAAATTACATTTTATGTCTTGTCATGAGTATTTGTAAACAAAATTGGATTAAAATGAAGTATATTTTTAAATGATTTTTGATTTTTTTAAATTGAAATTAAACGATTTTTACAGTTGTCTAATTTTGAAAGTGGTGTAAATCCATTTACAGCCCATAAACATGTGTTATTGTAGTCTAATTCGCCTAAAACTAATCTATATAATCAAATTAAATATTTAAAAAACAATATAAACATTGCCAGACTTCATATAATTTGCCTAAATTTTTTAATTAACAGATACACTAACCTCTCGAAACAAGGGAATGTGGACTTACACCACTTTCAAAATAACGATCCAATTAAGAACATTGTTAATTGAACTAAGTCCGTACTATTTTACTATGAAATAAGAAGAAAGGTTACAATGACGGTAATGTGATTACTGATTTCTAGGCGGACAGACATACTACAACGATACTTCACTTTTATAAAAAAATGTTTTTTGACTCGGCTTCTCCCAATCACCGAGACCGAAAGCCTCGCTCATAAATGTAGGATCGCTTTCGATTCGAAAAACGATATTAAATGAAGCAAATTCTTGACGCGTCGAAGTAATTTGACGACCCCATAGCCCGGTTGGTAGTGACCCTGCTTGCTGAGCTAGGAGTCCCGGGTACGATTCCCGGTCGGGGCAGACATTTATGTCACAGATAAATGTTTGCTGTCGAGTCATGGGTGTTTGTGATCCTATATTTGTGTATATCCATGCCACTCGCCACACAGGGAATCTTAGTGCGGGGGTATGAGCGTTTATATTTAAAAAATAAAATTGACCACACATCCCGATGGCCTGTGTCAACTGTAACTAATCGACCGAGATAAGCGACGATTGACGCCCTCGGATGATAAATAAGTTCAAAATTTCCTGGGCGATTATGTGCTTCGGAGGGCACCTAAACGTAGGTGTACTATCCAAACTTTAGTCAGTGTAAACCCCGTCGGAGGCCTTCGGGCGACACAAAAACTTCCGTCACTTGGATACACTAACCCATCTCTCAATCGGCACTGGAGCAGCGCCATTTTGTAGATATTCTCAATTATGAGAAAGATCCGTACCCTGAAGTGGATCATTAATAAGTTAACCCCAAGAGAACAGTATAAAGGTTTTTACTTTATCACCAAAAACGTGCCGTTTATTCTTTTGACCTTACATCTCCTTGTTTAGGTTGGCACAGACGGACAGATAACGATTAATTATATACAATAAATCACGTGAACGGTTCTGTAATCAGTTTTACATTTTGCGCATAATTATACCAGAGAACTCGACTATATAGACATGTCAAGTCTTGCACAGACTCAATACAATTAAACTATAGAACGAAAAAATACTTTCATTTCGCGCGTTTTAGAGAGTCACCGATGCAATATGAGCCGAGTCGAAAGCATTAGATTTTCTTCATAAAGAAATAAAATGGATGAGATTATTCAGTTGCTGAAAGAAAAAAATATGTGATAAAATTTATGCACGCATGTGAATACTAAAGTATATAGCTATTGATCTCCAGCAAAGGCAAGTCAAAAGTTATTGCATAAATTCCGGGACACGATAAGGAAACAAACAAATACATTTATTTGATTTTATCAATTCATAAATGATTACCAAACTTAATATCGGTATTACGTTCACGATAACCTCAGCTCTTATTCCAATATTGGTATCAGCTTTCCTCTTACAAACGAAGAAGTATCTGAGCCTTTATGCACATTTAGGAACAGTTACAATGCAATGCAAATATAAATGTCCTTTACTATGCGCTAGTAGCAAAATTACACACAAAACGAACAACAACAGTTGAATTTTCACATACCTAAATGTGCTCTTAGTGCTCAGCGACGATCTCTACCAGACAACCTCTAGGCAGAGACTTTGGAAACTAATCCAAAATTACGTAATACAGACAACCTCTAGGCAGAGACTTTGGAAACTAATCCAAAATTACGTAATACAGACAACCTCTAGACAGAGACTTTGGAAACTAATCCAAAATTACGTAATGCAGACAACCTCTAGGCAGAGACTTTGGAAACTAATCCAAAATTACGTAATACAGACAACCTCTAGGCAGAGACTTTGGAAACTAATCCAAAATTACGTAATACAGACAACCTCTAGGCAGAAACTTTGCAAAGTAATCCAAAATTACGTAATACTTTCTGAAATGCTGACCTTTATCAAATAACATTATCATTTTTATTAAATTGTGAAATTTTTTCACAAATTTAAAAAATTGGCAATATTCTTGTAATCATTGTAATGGTAATTAGAAATAACAATTACTTACTATTGAAAACGCCCGGAACCGTAAGACATACATTTGCGGAGCCATGACGGATGATGATGTAAACATGATCTGTGGTATTATAGATAATACGTAAGTTCACTAACTCGTCTGCCAATGTGATTCTCCATTTACTTATTTTAATCTACACAGACATTCCGATGCACTTTCCGCCCACAATTAAATTAATAAATAAACGTTTACACATTCACACCCCCGCACTAGGACACCCTATGTTGCGGGTGGCATGGATATACACAAATAAGACGTCACAATTTACGAGAAATCCATGCTGCGATGTACGCTTGAAACCATTCATTCGGGTCTTCAAGTAGAACAATAGAAATAATCCATAAACTACGTCCCGGTTAAATGCTAAAACATACGTCCCATTTGCTGCAAATTTGCATTTGTATCTGTTACGGCAACTTTTAATTCCCACGTTTCTAAACATGCATTTTTCATTTTTACTACGGGTTTAAATAAAACGCGCTTACGTTATAATAATTACTTGTTTTAGTGTTAGACGCGAGTTAATCATAAAACTAAGAACGTAGACTTTTATTTGTATTCATGGGAAACAATGAATCATCACGATATTAATATAAAGTAAAATACATTTCAAATACAGCAGCATTGTACAATAATTTTTTCACTTCGATAAAAAAATTCAAATACAGTATTTTAAAACATGTTCCAAGGAATTATTAATGTTTCAGTGTTTAATTTCATTTATTTACTGTCAGAAAAACATTGTTTGTTATTTTACAAAAGGTTTTACAAAATTAATAACATGATGTGTAAACACGATTCATGTAGTGCAAGGCAAAAAAATTACGATTTGATATAATTTTACTTTAATATATTAATAATTGTATTTTATAGTCGCAGTAATAAGATCACAGGGCAGCTTATACCGAACTGTTTGTGAGCGAGCATGGTAGCGACACCATGGACCCGATTGCTCATGGGAAACCCCTGTTCCTTATTTCCTGTAATTGGAATTAAAGAACATGTCCCCACCTATGTGCTCACCTTAACCGGCCAACCAGAGTAGAGGAGCTAGAGCTTTTTGCTCAAGGGTGGAAGTGTTTAATGGCGTAATAAGGAGGAGATTTGCTCTTTGGGATTCAATGCCCCCTAGTCGGTGAAATCGGTGCTTCACTACACCCTCAGCTCCTCATATCAATGATGCCCCCAGGCATGTGCCTCCAGGTCACTATCTGCCACAGTTTCGGTTGTTACACAATCATGGATGGCATGGTATCCACCGTGTATACCACATCCCACTTCATCAAACTGCCCTAAAGAGGTCTCTAGAGTTGGGCCAGGGTTCCCACGCAAACCTTGCAAATCACCGGGTTCACTTACATATATCTTTGACCCGTGAAACTTTGAGTTTATGAGACACATAATAACAATAAATCAAAAGTTTTACTAAAATATGTTTAAGTAAATGTGAAACTTGTACATTTCAGTTGTAATAGGGTTAATGTATTAAATACGCTAACTACACTGACAAGCCTTTTTTATAATTTCCAATATATCACACATTATCACATATACATTTTTAGAAATTCACATAGAAAATAATAAATCTCGCACACCAGAAATGTTTTAAGTAAATATAAAAATTATGTATGTCAATAGCAGACAAAATAGCAGACGGACTACTCGATTGTAAATAGCTACCGCCTTTCATAGACAACCGCAACCAAAGGTGTCAACGGCGCATCGCCAGACGCAAAGGAAACAGTAGAGCCACTCGTTACCCGACCTTCCTGCGCTGCAACCGAAGCACGTTAACCCCCACGCACGAGTACTGTTGGTTTAAACAGCGGCAAACAATGAAAGGATCTCCAAAAAAAGGTTTCGTTTTGTTGTTACTCATCTGCGTGCGTTTTTTTTTTTTTCGACTAATCCATGAATCTAAACATACTTCGAAAATTCTATCTATGGGAATAACCGTGTGGAAATCCATGCAGTAGTTTTTTAGCTTATCTACATTGACGCAGACATCGTTACCTGATTGGCTAGGTACCACCCTCCTTGTAGAATTTGGCTAGCTTCGGAGACTCAGTCAATATCGAGTGCCCCAACAACGCTTCGTTAATACCTTGAGTGTTACGAAAGTCCATGAGCGGTGGTGACTCCTTTCTATCTGGTGACCCGTGTGCTCGTTTGTTAGCTATTTACGTAGAAGAAGGGAATAATCGTAAAATTTAATTAAATATAACACTCCAATAGTTTATTATCGTCGATTCCCACAACGTACCCCTGAACTACTCACTGAAAGTATATAAAGGCTCGTTCTCCAAATGAATCGCCAGGGAGCTATTTCCTATCCACACCTTTCGGTTTCCCACTTACAGAGTACGTACAATTAAATAAAGTCTTGTTGAAAAAGTATGCTGTCGATATTGAAGTAAGAACTAACGTGTATTATTCCATAGTATATTTTTATCACATTATTTTTCATTTTTTCATTTATATTGGATGGAATATAGCAATCGATATGTATCGCAGTACAACTCTTGTAACGCAGAAAAAAATTTAAGTTATTTTGACTTTTCGTTTAGGTATAGAAATTACAACCTGTCCTCAAAAAAAGGAAATTTATTTCCGTGAAAATACATTTCTGCATTTCTTTATTTGATCGAAACCTGAAAAAATGTTTTATCCCTCGTCCCTAAGGCCTCGTGGACCTCGTGGTGACACGACATACTTTCCGCACTTGTATTGAAATGTACTATTACCTACAAACTGTGCTTTAACAAATCACTTAAAAGTTTCAATAGGAACCACTAATCAACTCTTTCGAAGTTTATTTTAAAAAGATCATCGAGCCCTATTAAAGAATGCATATATACAATGAATGTGTGTGTGGCTAAATTTAACAACGCATCTTACTTATAATGACGCCATTTCTTTGCAGAGTGAATCACCGATGACGATCGTATCGATCATGTTTTTATTGTGTGAAGAAGGAAAATTTATATTATGAATTTATTTCCATTGATTGATCACTACTCGTATGATACGTGAACACACAGATATGAAACATTAAAATACGAGTCGCTAGTTTCAACTAGAGTTAAGTGCTACGTACTTTCGGACATTTTAAATACCTATAATACGTATGTGGGTATTTAATTTGTAATTACGTCTAGTAGTCTGGTGTCAAGTAATCTTTACGACGATACTTATCTGATATCAACCTGTAATTACTTTTGAACAACTGCTGAAGCACTTAAAACATTCCTAACTTTTGTTTTTAAAGCGCCGAACAAGTAACTCCACCTTATAATAACTGTAATCAAAAAAGCTAATATAATCTCATGGTTGCTTCTAAGAGTGTGGTAGCTACCGTTCTCCTAGGATCGACCTAACTAGCAAACTTGGTATTCATTTAACGCCAATACAAGATTAACTACTGTTGATTTTATCTCGAAGAATCCGTACGGTGTATCAGCTCCACTACCTCTCTGTTCTAAATGTTCGCAAAATAATACGGCCAGGAAAATTTCCACGCTGAAAAGGGAAAACGTCCGGTCACGATTCAAATATTTTCGTAACTAGTAGCCCTAAGCCCGGCGTGTGCCGTTCAAGACGACCCGTTGTCTCGCTAATTATAGATTTTATGCGTCAGACTCACTTTGACTTTGTACATTACATTTGACTTTGTCCTTAGTTTTAAAATTTTATAACCCTTTGCAATGAAACAATATTAAACAACCTATATTCTGTTACATTTTCATATACCTACACTGTGGCCAATTGAAATATAGGTATAATGTAGGATAGCTTTTAAATTTTTCCGAACATATAAGAATAAAAATATTTTCATGCAGAGGATAAAATTAATATTATCAAAAACAATTGATCCAAAAGGCCTTACGGTGATAGCTTTCACGTTTGCTGCAATTTTGGATGAATCAACCAAGTTCAGTCAAAATGGCACCTGTAACATTTCTTCTGAGTTTTCAACTAAAACGAGTCAACTTCATTGAATTATTAAATGTTACCAATTTCAGAGTTATTAACAAGCGAAAAAGCACACACCACTGGAACACTACAATAGCCGGAACGAGGACGTATAAACACGACGAGCTTCTCTACGTAATTTGGCGTGACGAGCGTTTGCATAGTCTGTGGCGCTCACGTTATATAATGTAGATTTGGCGCGCTATTTTGACATAAGCAAACAACAATGGCGCACACAATAAAACTCATTAAAATTCAATGTAACTGTAACATAATTAATATTTCAAGAACAATGATATATATAACCTATGATTTAGAAAAGAAACCAAAATTTTTAACCGTGAAAAATTCGAAATTCATGGTATATGTAAGTACTATTCACTGAAAACATTTCAGAACGAGCGTGATATAAAGTGCGGAACATCAGCTTAGAATGCCAAATATTTTGAGCCACGCGCATGATATACTCACATGATAGTGCACAAACTTATGCATGAATACGTTTACATCACAGAAAAAGATGAAAATAAAACTTGGTCACGATATCGCCGGGAAGTGAGTCACAGTATTATTTTTATGCGGACCAATAAGCGAACAAAAGCCAATCAATGGACCAATTCATGAAACTCGGCGTAAGGATGCGTGCGTCAACGTCATTGGGTAATTAATTAAAAATTGTAAGCGCAGAGGCCAATGACAGGCTTAAAAATAAGTTAAAGATACTTTGATATGAATTTACCCGAGAAATTTGAATATACTAAATACATCGACACGATTTATGTCGGCGTAGTCACGTAGTGTAGTCAGATTCGCCCGACGAGATCCTTGCCTGTCCGAGATCCCTTCTAAGGATTTTTTCCCGAGAGAGCAAGCTTGCGACTGCATTCTGCGCTCAACGTGCGGGTGACGCTTCATTACCGTGTCTTGAATAGCAGTAGCTCAACATTGAAACCCGGTGTAAATGTGTAGCCTTTAACCTTTTCGGAGGTGTTTGAACCTAATAATCAGATGTATTTTAATTTAGATGCCACTGTTGATAATCGAATAAAAACTTTTTCTTTCCTTCTCGTCTATCTACCTATCTATATACGATATAAAATGACGAAGTCACAGTAGAAGCGTGTAATACGTGTTTTTCTACCGTACTTCACGTAGGTTTTGGGCTTTGCGATCAGGCAACCGAGCAGGCAACTCATGGTCAGTGATCGCCCAATCGGAACTTTATAAACCCAGCATCAATTATGCGTACAGTTGAAGAGTGCGATGGATCCATTTTTTGATCGATACGGCATACCCCGGGAAAAGGGATGAGCGCAATTCGTTCCTCATTTCAGGCACTTTAGTACAAGGTAAAAAGTGACGTTAATGACAAACAATGATGCAAGAAAATTTTATAACAACTGATGCTTATATTACGAATAGAAACATTGCAACATTGCAATGGCAGCCGATCACTTTCCCGCACAACAGAGCGCGAGGAAGCACACATTCAACCGGTCAGTTACAGGAAGGTCCCAATTGGATGCCCGACTGTACAATCGAAGGATGTTCGTTCTATGGAATTTATAGCGCTCCTGATTTTAATACATAATCACCACGTAGGCGGACGCCGTCAGAATACCATTTGTTTAGGTTAGCCTCGAAGCCGTGCTCTCAGGAAGATTACTTATAACGAACAAAAATGAATAGAATGAAATATATAATTTTTTTTATGAAAGTTATGTTATACTGTTTTTTTACATAGATTAAGTTAATACTTGACAACAATCCCATCTGATGGAAAGTGGTGATGAAGTCTAAGAAAGTTGAACGCACTAACTTATTCATTCCTATTCATTCTCTTCTTGAAGACTGCCACATTGTAAGAAGGTGGGAACACCTATTAATAAATGTAGTTGATAAGTGACCTTGCATGCCGATCGATATTTACATATTTATATGGCACATATTGATAATATTTTTTTTGTTGTTATGATCCTAGTTCAGTAATATCTCAATTATGTGTATCCTTGATAAACGTATGCAAAATAAGACTTCCTATTGCGGGGGTATGGGTGTCTCGGATGCAGAGAAATGTTAGGACGACGCCATAAATTATTCCTCCTCTTTTACTTTCAATGTTTTTAAGATTCCCACTCTAAGACTCGGTATAGGGTCACCGGCGAACGGGGTCGGTTACCGAATGACTCATGACTCACACTCATGGGTCGCGCGGCGCCGCGGTGTCGCACTCCACGGCTCCATTCAGGGGATATTTTACAGCGGGTGAATGTAATAAAAGTTTGTATCGTTAAAGATTGAGAATTGTTGACCTTTATTTTACGAAGTTCTATGTAAATGTTTTGTCAAATTTAGGTGACGCTTTAAAAATCTAACTAGGTCTAAAGAAATAACATCATTCAATATACGCTGTTTACTTAACACTAGCGAAATACTGGCTTCGCACATCTGCTGAAATTAATGAGATGTGAGAGGATGAGAAGTGTTTAACAAAAAAAATATTAAGTATGTTGTACCATACATGACTTAATCCCGTGGTTGTGCGTTGTCTGTCAGTCTTACATTAAACATTGATGGCCGTATTGGGGCGGCCTGGAATACTCCCCCCAATCCCATACTGGCAGAACACGATGTCTTAAGAGGCGACAGAAGCCAGCCTGCTTGGTGGTAGGGCTTCGCGTAAGGATTATATTATCAGTATTATTATTAAGTAATTAATATTATTACTGGTATTAGTATCTTTCCGTGAAGCCTGCCTGGCTAGCTACCACCCTCCTGCTTGAGTCGGCCGCCAAACAACTCGTGTTCCGGCTGGAGGTTCGAGTGCCAGTACTTTCTCTCTAATCTTCTTCTCATCTCCTGGCCGACAACGCATCAGTGATACCTTTGTTCTTGCTGATGTCCATAGGCGACGGTGACCACTTACCATCAGGTGGTTCATCTGCTCCTTTGTCGGCTATTAACATTTAAAAAAAAGAAATATCAAACTAGACGTCACATTTTGTCTATACTAATATTATAAAGAGGAAAGCTTTGTATTGTTGTATATTTGTAACGAATAAACTCAAAAACTACTGAACCGATTTTAAAAATTCTTTCACCATTAGAATGCTACATTATCTCTGAGTAACATAGGCTATATTTATAACTAGAAAAAATAAAGAATCATTGCTAAAACATCAGTAACGTGGACCAAGGTATAAAGAAATTTGCTTAAACATTTCTTTCATCACATACGCTGCGGAAACTATTGATAAAGTACACCCGTGCGAAGCCGGCGCGGGCCGCTAGTTATTAATATTTTCTTACTGAATCGACTTTTCCGGTTGATTTTCAAAAAAAAAAATTCATACACCCTTGCCCTGACATCATGAAAAAAAAACACCAAACTAACCAAATCCTTCAAAAAGTTCGCAAGTGATGCTCTTACATACATGCGGTAATCGATTGACACGAATATATAGACTAGCTTGATCTGTATATAATTTATATACGTGTGAGCACAGCTATGTATGTATGATGAGCTAGTTGGCTATCGGATTCATTGCTTTCATTGTGGTCGGCAACGTATCGAGGGTGTCCGCGGATAGAGGTGACCACTTCAGCCATCGTTCGGTGCTATGTCACCTATAACGGAATTTTAAATTTCTTTTACCTACTCGCTAGTCCAATAACTTCTAGCTTTCATATTCTTATTAAAATCATAAAGTACTGCTAAAGAGAATAACACAAGAGTACTATGACGGACGCTCCAGGAGGTGCTGTTTTTTCAATTGAGTTAACAAGTTAAGTAAGTTTAAATAAACAAGGTTCAAACCACAAAAAATGTCTCTGATATTGAAAGACGGTGAAAACTCAGTACTGAATCTATTTTCAAATTATTGGATGGATTTTTTTTTCTAAGCAAAATGTCTTGTTGTTTGCCCCGTTAAGACTTTAGATCATTTTTCCGTCGCTGCGTCTTACACTCGAGTGTATGGTAATGCGAATATGCCTTGACGAATTCTACTCATACGGTTAAGAGGTGGCAAGGGAGTCTACCACCCTATTAGTCTAGTGTTTCACCAGCAATGTCATCCGCTTAGTGTTTAAGCTACGAAACGTATATTGGATATACCAGATCTGCGGATAGTAAACTACATATCTATAATGAGGCTCCCGAGGAAAATATCAGTAATGTTTATAAAAATTTAATTAAATGTAACAAGATGGCGTAATACATCTGCGCATAGTCTATCCACCATCCAAGAAACTATAAAGTTTTGACAACACCGGTTGGTCACTAACCAGCCGATACTGGAACAGCGTGGTGGCATACGCTCTACGTCATCTCAGTTACGATATCATCTATGTACCTGGTATTTTAGCAACAGATCAGCGACTATACTTTCTGTTTTTATTTCATTTGAAGAAAGATAAACGCTCAGATAATCTGCCTCGCAAAATACGAGTCGTTATCGCCGGCAGTGTGACATGCGCCTTACGCAGTCTTACAAGGTTATTAAGGTGGATGTCTGGTTCAAAGAACAAGAGCTCCATGCAATCTAGACTAGAGTTTAAGCTGATGCATTTTTGCATACATTTTGACATTATCTTTCGCGTAAGCGAAAAAGCGATCCACTCGCGTTCCTTCTACTCTCCCATAATTAAATTTACTCATACCGAACATGTTTCAACCTTAAAAACTGTTTTGACTCCACATTTATGGCATTTCATTTTCTACAAAACTAAAAAACGTTTTAAAAATATGCATGGAGATTTATTTGAAAATTTCGAAATCGTATCGGTTCAGTGATGAACTCAGCAAGTGTCATTTCAATTATATTAAGATAACAAACAGTTATATTAATAAAACAAGTTAAGAAAACAGTTTGGGATGTTTGAATATTCTTGCACGTTTAGCCTAATTAGCCAACTTGGACATGCATAGTAGAGGTTCGATTCAAATTCTTTCATCTTTCAAAGTTGTTGGCTTGCAAATTGCAAATCTAGTAATTTTTAATGATAAAAACTTTAGAAGCTTTGGATGACTTTTAATACTGGGGTGGTTTCCCATTTATTACTTCTGTTGACAATGAAGCTGTTAAAATCAAGCTTACAATTCGGTTCGAAGTGTTGGCGTAAGCGACACTTGTTAATAAGACGGGCTACATCGATCCACAGTATTGGGCCCTCATGATTTTTGTATTTTATTCCGATATTTTGACCTAATTACGTGGCTATGGTCACGGCGAGAGTGCGGCTGCGCGCAGAAACTCTTGACATCTGACACTTGATTCTAATGACAGATGAGCATGTTAACTTTACGTCTAGCACGTTTTATATTTTAGAAGTATCATTTCGCAACACACGACACGGCACGATGTCGTTAGTGTCGTGTTTTGTGATACGTAGAACATACGAGTACACCGAAGTAAAGGCTTCAGGAGCAATGTTAACGAACGTTGTCTCACATTGTTTTACGTATAAGTTAAGGGATTATGTAGAAATAAATCGCAATCCATCGCCGTTTATCAATAGCTTTGGTATACACATCGATCACAAAACGAGTCATAATTAGGAACTATATATCGCACCGTTAGAATGAAAGTGGCATAACTCAAAATTCCTGAAATTCCAGATGTTACTATAAATTTACTTAAAAAAACCTACTCTAAAATCCCATGGTGAAAAAGAGCCCGAATTATGAGTGAGAAAGGGAAAAAGGGAAAACCTCATACATCAGTCTCTTTAAATTTACTCAAGACCATACATTTTTGAAAACTTTCTTCGTCATTTCCCATAAATTGCAATTTTTGAGTTAAGTCCCTTTCATCCTAAGGGTGCGTATCTACTTATATATAAAAGCTATATGCATTTAAACTGTTTTTATACTTTAGGAAGGTTGTCGTTTTTAATTTACGATGCGAAAAGTGAAATGATTATCTGTCATTTGTATTATATAGGTCAAAATCAAGTACAAAACAAAACCTGCTTATATTTTGGTCCTTCGAGCTAGATCAACAAGTATAAATTGCTTTCTTCAAATCAACTATTTCGTATAGGAGTGTATTATAATCCTCTGTTACTGGTAAGTATCTACCCGAAAACACGGTCTGATGCTCACCGGTAAAGGCACGAATTTCCCGCCACTCAGTCTTAGTTTCAAGGCGAATTTTTCGCTTAGTTGCACATTAATTTTACAGAGATATGAAGGAAATGTACTTAGTCTGGTAGAAATGGGATTCTTCTGTGAGGTGGAATTTCTATATTTAAAATGTTATTTACTGTTATAAAAGAGAATAAGAATTTGAGTGACATAAACTGAAAAACGAGATTGTTTCAGGTGAAGTAAGTGCTTATTGATTATCCGATTTCATACCTTGTCTGTCGAATCAATTATTTGAGCTTTGACAAATGGCACTCGGCTCTCAATATGATGAACGCTATGATGATATGATGAACGATATGAGAACGAAGCGTAAAACTTGATTCAAAAAGAATGATAGCACTCAAACGGGCAGATAAAGAACCCATTACCACGAGTAGGTAAATCTTTAGCAAAAAAAGGATAGTTTTCGAGGCTCAGATAGGATGGAAAACCGGAAAATAGTCGCGGAACAGAAACGAATTAACGACCCTGTAGCCCAGGCAATAAATAATGAGTAATGAACCTGCCTTTTGAGCTACTGGTCCCGGGTTCGATTCCCGGCCGGGATAGACATTTAAGTGACAGATAAATTTTTCTTATCCGGTTCGTGGGTATTTGAGATGTACGTACATTTGTGTACGTCCATGCCACCTGCTACACGTAATAACAATGCAGGGGTGTGACGGCGTATCTACTAAGTACACCTAATAAAAATACTGGGTACATCCAACACGCAGTTACAAAACGGACATAATCGTATAAGTCATACCTATTATTCACTGTTAATACGAAATACCTTCTACCGCTTCTGTGTAAATCACGCGCGTACTAACCTAGATTGATTGTTTGTTGTGCTTGTGATATTCAAAGCAGGTCCATTTATTACCTTTATAAATCATATCGTCCAAAATGCCACTTCTTTCAATGCTAACACAAACAGCACGGCCGTGCCAGGGCCGCGCGCTTGCGGCAATTGAAATACCCTATTCAATTGATGCCATTGTTGCAGGTTTCATTTAGTTTTCGTAGTTTCGATAGAAACAACCGTGAAATGTTTTACGTGTTTCGATTGCATTGTTTGACAGCCAGATATATGCGAATCCCCTGCTTTCATCTAGGTTGGTAACGCGTCTGTAATATCTGTGGTGTTATGGACGCGCATAGTTGAATAGGTGGAAGGCATGATCAAATATTCATCTCTCACTTAAATATCCTCCTGACCGGGAGTCGAACCCGGGATTCTGCTCGCCTGGCAGAATTTGGCTACATGGTCGTTTAATACATCTGTAGCAACTGATTCAATACATAACGAGTACAATTAACAATAAACTGATTCCAAACGTATTTACGTGACAATTAAGTTATTTTTTTTCCAATAATTCAAAGCGTCTAGTTTTACAGACCATACAGTACCGCTATATATAAAAACAAACTTGCACAGAGTAATATCTTCATGTCGTTACATATCTGTCAACTTACCTAATCTTTAACTTGATGCCAATATCGCTGACCCAGTAATCCGATAGCTTCTAAATCGGATTTGGGCACAGACTTAAGAGGTTCCACTTGTCCGAAATCTCATCTCTCGTTGGGGATTTTCTCGTAATTTTAAGCCGTACTGAACTTGAGCTGATTTAATCTCGTTTTACTAAGTGCTTCGCAATTTAAAATTATTTCTAAGGAGTTCCGATTAGAATTTCCGTTTTAAACCGTACACCTATTTCATTGATACACACCAGGGGTGTTATGGAGCTCCGTAACCGTAACTGACACTATCGAAATAAAAATATATCCAAAATCGGTAAAATATTATTCATATAATATCCCTATCCATATCGAGATTTGAAGTTTCATATCCATACGGCCCGCTCGATCTCTAGATAAGTTCATAACTTTTTAAATTACTAATAGTCACTGCTTGATTTGCCGTCAAATCACGGCTTGTGTTGTGACCGTCATTTCATGATGTCACCACACAAAAATCTTGTTTACTCAGTGGCCAAAGTCAATAAGTGTGCAGTCTATTTAATTACTTTCCCTCACGGACCATGAAGCTTGTGGCGTTAAAGTTCATCATTCAGAAACTACGCCACAACAAAGCTAAAAAAAAACTGACATATCAAACCTTGTCGTCATGTCGCACGCGCAATATCTAATAGTATGCGAATGCGCCCGCACGCTCACGTACTTCGCAGTAATATAACTACTGTAGTAGTCTATACTATAGTATACTATACGATGACGCGACGAGTCACGAGCGAAAGTACTTCATTGTCACACACCAGGGATGTTATGGAGCTCCGTAACCGTAACCGAAACTATCGGCTATCCGAAATAAATTATATCCGAAACCGTAACCGAATCCGATAAAAAAGTTTCAGATAATTTCAGATAAAGGCAGAGTCTAAATAAAACACGTTATGACAGGTTTACGCAAGTCGAGCCTATACATTAGCGACGTTGTTCCTATTTTAGACAGTTTTTATTGTTTGAGTTTTCAGGTTTTATTCCATTATTATAATACCAAACAATACCTCTAAACTCTTACCTTATACACATATTATAATTTTTTAGAGCCCTAAATCATCTAATATCCGTAACCGAAATCATCCGAAACAATCGAATAATCCGAAATTACTTAATATCCGTAACCGTAACCGAAACCGGTAAAATATTAATATATCCGTATCCTTATCCAGATCGGAAATTTCATATCCACAACATCCCTATCACACACATAACAGATACAACGCTTTTTGCAATGGTACAGTCGAATAATACGTTATAGAAACAAACAGAATTGAGTTAGTCTAAAAAGGTACTCTGTGTTCTTCTGTTGTCATTGATGATGCGTTTGGTGTAAGTGTAACAAACCTCTAGGTAAGGTCTACGGAGCCTGGTGGCTTGTCTGCTCATTTGTCGGCTATTTATACAAAAAAAGAATACTTGCTCAGCTCAAAGACATCTATTCTGTAACTATATAATTTTGATTGAATGATCATTCGATCCGGTTGCATGGATCCTGGGCACAAAATTTATATGTACAAAATTATCGCCTTGTACGTAAATATATACGTCGGCAGGCTCGGTCGGCAGGCATTGTCGCTAACAACCGGGCTATAGGATCATCCCCAATAATAAAGCAGTGATAAGTTTGAATGTTACATCCCACATTCCTTTAATTTTTACATTCCTTCAATTTTTCAAAATCATGTGCGTCTTAGAAATGTTTCATTACTTGCTTTCGTAGAAAGAAGCTAGTTCGTAGCTCTATAAGAATCTCCATATATCTCAAAATGTATATCTCCTCTAGTATGTTACTACTCATAGATTAGCGTTGTGGACTTTGGCCTATTGCCTTTACCCCTTACATTGTGATAGGAGACCCAGAACTTTGCTATCTTAGAATTATGGGTTGTGATATTGATCATAAAACCACTTCCATTTGAACTCGATCACATCTGTATTACTAGTTCCGTGCCTGATATGAAACGCCTCCTTATTCCTAATGCAGTTCGTAGCCCGCTAATATTAGAATTGCAATCCTATAAGAAGACTGCTGGAACATTACTGATTTGGGGGCATTATTTTGGAACCTTGAAGTGTGAATGAAACCTCCAGATAAAAAATACAAAATTCAAAAATGGAACCACAATACGCAAAAACATCCAAACGCAACTAGCACTGCGAACACACTCGATATGACGAGTGGGTACGCATTCCTTGGAGGGAACGGTCATCGACCGTCCTCAGCCCGCGAGGTCAGTACTGCACCGACCGGTCTCCGCTTGCACTAGTAGAAAAACAACCGTAAGATTACGAATTGGTTATGTAGTGAATAGGGTTGACACTTTTATTTATTTATTTTTACCCGAATAATATAATAAGAATCTGTATAGTCTTGTCTTTTATAACAACAAATGTCTTTGAATAAATTCCGTAGTTAAAAGTGAACGAATACGAATGTATAAAAATGCATACTTGTAAAAATTATTACTAAATACACAAAATGTAATATGAACATGATATAATATGAAAACGAAATACATAAACCATACACAACACATGAATATATAGCAAAATAATCAATAAATACTTATTAATGATATAGCAAAGGATAACATAAAATTGTTAAGCGACTCTATGAATTTTTTATTTCTCTCTTACTTCTATTTATCCGATCATTAGGGAATTTTGTATTAATCCCCTTTTAACATAAAAACACTACATTAGTATTTCCCTTATCATTTGCTTCCCTTCACGTCTTTTTTTATTTTCAACGATGGATATTTCTATTTATTAGTTGAATTAAATAACATCATCGTCTTCATACAAAACTACTATGTACACTATATATTAAACGTACCACAGATTATCATTTAGTTCTTTAATTTTCTTTTCTCTTTGGCCAATATCATGCATTTCTGTATGGTATGTTTTTAGTTTGATATTGACGCAATTTAGTCGAAATCACTTAAATTGTAGAATAATACAATAAATCTCTTCGCAATTATTAACAAGGCAGTCCTGACCAAGCATACATACTCGCCATGACACAATTTCACGAAACGACATCCTTGTTTGTTGTACTGACCGTTTCTGTTAGACTGTGACAGGATCGACCGGTCCATTCGATACCGTTTCGTAACACCCGCCATTGTTACATTGACGGTTCGGCACCGCGCCGAAAATCAATTACAGTACTACGAGGGTAATCTAATTTGCGGCTTGCGTACTAGTCGGTGTGCTGAACTGCACACTTGTATTCTGAGGTACTTGGTAATATCGTATAGATTAATAATACAATTAATTTTGAATGTAGCAAGAAAAGGTTTCTAATAAAATTTCTTCTTTCACTGAGGTTCAACGGCTTCTATTATTAGTGTAATATATGGCACGGAGCTATTACCCATCGTATCAAGTAATTAATTATTATGCAAATTAAAGGTGCCTAATATTCAACCGCCTAATATATTACGTAGGCACGCAATTACGCATAGGGTAGTGTGTGTATTTAACAGTTAAACAAGTTGTTTCCTAAGCCTCTGTACGGTAAAATAACGAAATATTGTAGGTATCACTATGTCTGTTTATCACACTCTTTTATGTTTTATAACTATCTTACCCTATAATATACACAAATTCTAACAACAATGTGATAAAATTTCACGACGGCAATCTTCAAGCACTAAGCGGTCTTTGCTAAATAATCTAATAAAATAGGCAATGCTCTTTTTATCGATTTAATATTAAAACATGTGAGTCGATTTTTGCCTAAATCAGAGGAAAGGTTTAAGAAAGATTTAAATGTTTTTTTTTGTGATTGCAAGAAATGTACTCCCCTCCCTCCCCCTTCAATGTCTCGAACTGGAAAAAACTAATGGACGCTACAAATATGTAGCATTAGTAATGTATAAAAAATTCATCGAGTACCGCGATTCTAGTTGTTACAAACCGGTTGTTACGAACACATGAATACATCACCAGGCAAAAAATAACAACCTACCAATTGTGTACAGCGAATACGAGGTTAAGTAATATGTGCACAAGATCCTAGCATACACGTTAAAATAGGACGGGGGAGGGGTATTTGATTGGGGTATTTTTATCACATATGAAGTTCTAAAAATTATAAGATACGCTGCCCGGGAAATTAAACATTAGATAAATGTAGAAATGTTTTAACTTGTTTCGAATGGAATTCCAGCCATTTTCCATTTTAATCGGAAACGCGCCTTTAACGCTAGTGGTGCTGATGTGACCATCTACCATCACGAGTGGTAGAGTATTTAATAAAGAAATCTAACTATTGATTGTGTTGCATCATTTTGCTACGTAGCGTATCAAGTGGAAGGCATACAATGAGCATGAGGCTTACGATAGTACTTTTAAATAGCAGAATGAAAACTGAAATAAATTTAAAAATCAAGTTTTTATGAAGCCTCTAAAACCACTGTACAAACCAAATCGAGTGTAGTAATGTAATGGTTTACTTTTTTTCTGCCTTGTTTTATCAAATAATAAGTAATAAATGAGGAAGTCGGTAACTATTTTTTTGTTATATAAATAAGTCAATGCTTCACAACGTTCCCACCTGACGGTAAGCGGTGATGAAATACAAGATGTTTAACGCGGTAACCAATACAGCTCATTCACTCTCCTCTTGAAGACTCCCACATAATGAGGCTGAACACCTACGCGGGATAGCTATTCCAGGCCAGACAATAAAAGATACATGGAAACCATTTTCAGTAACATTAGGTCATTTTCTATCAAACCAATTTTAGAATAGTAAATTTTTGGTGAAGTGTGAGACGTTCATAAAAATAAAAAAATATGACTATTTTCTTTACTAGTCTCACTCACTCAGTTTTATTCTCAAGTTTATTCTTATTCTCAAGTTTCTTATTCAAGTTTAGTCTTATTCTCAAGTCTCAGTTTTATTTTTACTCAGTTTTATGTAAGCATAAACAGCTGAATTTGATCAATAACATAATTTTCAAAATAACTAATCAGTAAATTGGTTCTTTGATACAAATAATATTGAAATAAATATAAATATGGGTATATTTTATAAAACCTGAAGTAACTTTTGATAAAGATAAGTTGTCTGTGACATCAACAAAGATGTCTGTCAATCCATAAACCTTCGCAATGTGCAATATATGAGATATACTATTATATATTCATGTACATAATTATTAATAATAAGCTCGAAGTTTCCTGATTAACTGAAATTACTAATTTATTACCCCGGCGACTGCTACGAAAGACAGCTTCGTTCTGCTGATTCTCTTCTTTCTGGTTTTTGACGGGGCGATTCTGATTAATTGCGAAAAACAAATATTCTTCATTTATGAAGCGTACTCTTTTCATTTGGTACTCATTGTTAACGATAATTTGATGTAAGCATTTTGTTTCATCATCATTACGATCGACACAATCTGGACAGGCTGTGAGCTCTGCTTTGTGCATGACGATAATGGCTTTATTGTAGTTCTTGACACCACAGATTTCACAATAATTATTAAAAGTTATATATATGTATTTTACTAACGTAACCCGGAGGGTACTTTATACGAGACTATAAAACCGTAATATCTAGAATTTGTAAAGGTATTTATAAAATTTCCCTATGTTTGTGTATTCGTAATTATTTTCCTCTTATAGGGCGTGATCCATTTAGATTATCATAGAGATCTTTTTATTTTTAAATTTTCCGAGATGATTTTGAAAAAAAAAATTGTTTTTCTCACATAAAAAACATGTAATCCCAAGTTTTGGGTCTACAAGCACTTGAAATGTCGAGATCTGTTTAAGTAATTTTAATTTTCCGTGATGATATTGAGAAAAATATTTTTGGATTTCTTACACACGTACAAAACTAGTAATCCCAAATCCGAGCACTTCAATATTTTAAATTTATTTCCAATCACATCACTTTACAAGTTAAATCTAAAACGAAAGCACTTTCCTTTATAAATTTAAATCGGATGGTAAGATATCCCTAATCTTATTTAACAATATAATATAATGATGATATGTAAGAAGAAACTGTACATACCAGAAGTAGATTTTTACATAAAACATTGAAAAAGTGAATATAACAAAAGAAAATCTTTAACAATTATCAGAACCCTCGAGCCTCGGGCGAAACTAGAGCGATTGAGTAACCAGCGGAAAATAATTAACTGCTCACTCAGTTGTTACTGTTAACTGAGCCGTATTAACTATGGCATAAGCATTATTTATGTGGGTTAAATAAAATGCGCATAAAAAGCAAAACTGCGATAGTCAACTCGTAATAAATTAATCAATCGTGTCATTGGTTATATTGAAACATTGTACACATAGGAGAATCAAATAATTTTCAGTTGAAAGTAAACTAATATAAAGTACGAGAATTATATGATTCACTCTGAGTACATTATATATTATATACTTAAGACCTGTGTTGACCTGTGTTGGACGTAATATAACATTATAGCTTTTTACTCTACATCACATTGTTTTTTAATAATTTTTGTGTTATGTATAATTATTTAATAATTATATAAAAATTACAATAGAATAGAATAGTCCTCGCGACGGATCTCTAAGTAACTCTCTAACCATGTCAACAGAACAAGTCTTACTCCCGACCAACTGCCGAACTTCCGTAGCCTGCCGCATGAGTCGCGACTAACCGCGGCTTTCGAATGCAAACACACACACGTTTGCGAACTGTACACGGACACCTAAATTTCTTTACATGTGTGAACAAAACTACTGCCGAACGCGATGGCATGCCTTGGTACATTATTTTGCAGCGCCGCTTGCTTGTCGCCAAACGTCTAGCAAACATAATGTTTGTGTGCTTGCAATTTATAAAATATTAGGCGTTTTTAAGTTATTACATTTTGTTTGTTCATTTATTTGCTATTAATTAAAGTCATCTAAAACGTACGAACGTTTTATTAAAATATCTGAGAATGGCAAGTAAAGCACTGCATTTCTGCCTACAAGGAGCGCACGCCCCTGAAATATATACCTACAATTAACTGTTCATAATACATGAACATTGATTTGTCTCAGTAATGGTAAGAAACTAAACTAATTCGAATCGAACTGGCATGTAATAGTTTCATATTGTATCGTATCTAGGAATTTATTTCCCGTAGATATTTATTAACAGGATATTTTTATAAGTTCTTCTGTAAAATAGCTCAGAGGGTCCCTCTTTATTTCTTTTAGTGTACAGAATTGTAGGTCATTTGTAGTACATCTATACATATAATAAAATTCTAACTGATCGATTTCTGTACATGAACGATATATGAGAAAAAATATATATGGAGCCTTTATTAACGCAATAGGACCCAAAATAATAGCTGTTAGAATTTATTCTGTTTGTCAATGCGTTTGTTAGCCCTAATCTCAAAAACGGCTACCCGATTTCGTTCTGATTTTCACTAATTTACTGCAGTAAGTATCACTTAATACTTAAAAGTTTGTTTCGTTTCAATCCGTCCATAAATAAAAAAGTTACAAATGAATATTGTAATTCATAGAACGAGAAAAACACAGTCCTAAAACAATGAAGATGTTATTTCTTCTGAAGGGACGCGAGGGCAGTTAGCTAGAAGGTCATACAATTGTAAAAAAATATATTATCCCTTCTAAGATAGTTTTTCATTTGATACGTACAAGACCCACTTGACCAATTTTTTGCTATTCAAACAGATACGTTATCTGATTAGGATTCCTAATCATCGACGGCTATAGGTTATCCAAAAAAGTAGTCTAAAGCAAATACGTACCGAAGTGCGTGGAAACGTTGTTTTAAATTATACTGTCTGCCTATTGGTCGAAATTCAAATGTAATCATTAAATAACATTCTGTTACCAAATATTTAATTAATAACACGAAGTTCCTCGACATATACAAATCAAGAAGTAAAAGAATCGGGTGACAGAGAAGACAAAAGTACTAAACTGTTTTGTCTTCGGCTATTCATGTATGTCAATTGAAAGATTTCAGTGAATTGTGTCTTTCAAACAAAGCGGTAATTAAACCAGTTAATATCAGTTAAAATCGTACGATAATGAAAACACCATAAAAGTCTAATATTACCTAGAAATTTCATGTAGTTATTTCGCGTTGCCGGCCAAAATAGAACGTTACCCGTCGTTTGTTGCAGGTTCTCCCACTCTGCAACCGAGACACGTAAAAATATTTCACAATTGTTCCGAGAGGAACGGCGCTAGCCAATCAGGATTGTGAAAAACTGTAACCAAATATACGACTATTAATTACCTTCATTACATTAGTGATTATTAATTAAGGTCTCTGCAAAAACGGTCATTGGCCTCAAATAAATTATAACTTGAGCGTTGTTATTAAGCCAACATTATGGTAATTAAAAGCTGTCATAAAATATAAAAAATGTAATAATACCAGTTGTCTAGTAACCAATTCCATCGCGGTAATAACGTGGCTTGTCGTGTTTTGATTTCAGTAAGAATTAACACAGGTTGTCTAACAGAAGATAAGAAGTGATAAAATATGTTAAAGATAACATTTTTGCACCGTTATGTAAAAATCGACATAAATGTTACGTATAAAATAACTATTTTTTTATTATTTTAACTACTTGTCGCTTTTGTAGTAGTCCCGTAAATTGAAATGACAAAAAATTTTGGGTATTGAACCGCCTGCGGGAACTAATTTAAATATGTACCTAATTACCTGGTGACTTCAAACGAAACTAACCACTTAATAATTATGGTATTGTGTAAAGAAATTCTAGGAGTTGGTTAATAATTGCTCATTTATTGTGTACACAGATAAATCACAGTTTGTGAAATCCAATTAAGGTGACGTTACATCGACAACAGCCAAACTCGCCGATCGAAGGGGGAAGCTCTTCATGTTGGCAATATTCGGTCAAATAACGGATAGTTGCAGAATACTCATGGCACCTATTAATCGTAACGCAATTTCAAGAAAACATTCGGGTTAATCAATTCGTTCTGAAGCACTGTGCCACCTAATGTGCTCTTAACGGATTGAAGCCAAGTAATGTTATGGTGTCAAGGAATAAAAGCATTCAAGATAACGCTAGCCGACTAGCTAGCTAATTAAATTAGTTTCAACAAACTAATGCAGTATTCTTAATAGCTTGCATGAAGGCCAAGCAGTACTTACTATTCAAGAATATCCAATTACATCACCTCAATGTACTCACCTCGACAGAAAAAGTTTAGCATTTTATACTACACATTTTATTTTGCCCACTTCAATATTTTGGAGAGAAAGATTAGTCAGTGCCGATGGATAGCGGTCACGTTTGATACGTTTCGACGACTTAACTGCTGCCGACACTCGATGCGCCCAATAACCTCTTCAGAACCCCATGTCTCTTCAGATCTTTGACACGCAGGCCCTTTAATGGTCTCCAAAGGGATACAGTCAAGATTATTAGATTTCGTCTAAATAATACAAAAGGGCTGAACAATAAAAATATAGATTAGGTGATCGATATCTCTAGTACGGATCAAGGCTCACGTAGACCAGAGTGACCCATCTGCCGTAGTTTGTTATCCCGGTCGGGGCCAGCATTTATGTAACAAGATATTATTTTCAGGAAATCGTGTGTGGTACCGTATCAGTTGGGTTCGTGGTGACCCAGAGCCCCCATTACAGGGTAGAGTATCAGGTGTATTAGTGTGTAAATTTCGTATACATGTTACATACGAAATTTTGTTACGCAAACATAATCAAAACAACATATAATGGAGCTATAATCATTAATTATGCAATAATAATGGAAAATTATAGTTGATAGTATCAGGCGTTACTTCGCGGAAATTCATTAGTATTAATTTACTTTGCAACAATCCACAAGCTAGCTTGTAAATTAATATTAATTTAATAACGGAAAATTAGGCATTCTTAAAACTGGGCGAATTGAAGTTAAAACGCCTGCCTATATTCGGTTCCACGCTACAACCAAATAATGTCTTGTGTACACATAGTCCTCATTAGAAAGGTCAAAATCAGCCTGCAATATTGGGATTATTTCTTATAACAATATGAAGTTGCTTCGAAAATTTATGGCTACACTGCCAAAGGATCAGTGACTTCACCTATCTCACGCACACAGAAAACTATTCCACTTCGTTACAAATAAGAATGTATGTTATATATAACTATTTCGGACTAACTATACGACTGAACTCGTCTAATCGCCTCGTATCTATTAGTATACGAATATATCCTATTCTTAAGAAGACGTATGCTATCAATGCTTTATATCTTAGTCATTCGCATATTGTTATTATACAATAACCCAATCAAAGAAAACTGAATTGTGTATTGAAATTTGACGTTGCTTTTACATATGTTTTAAACTATTGTTATATTTTGATACGTCTTTCCGAAAGTAAATTTAATTGTAATTTCATGAAAGCTTGTGTAGAAAAAAATATGGAATTAGGAGCTACGATATTTCTTTATTGGTTTTCCATATTAAATTAGTATTAATTACATAGACGTGCGAATTAGTCCCTTAGTAAAGTTATTTATGTACCTCATTCTACTTTATACTGTACTGTACATTGATATAACTCCCCCAGGTGGCTAGAAGCTTGACTTATTAGAATTAAGAATATGTAAAATGCGGTCGACGGTAGATGCGTCACTTCCGATTGAAGTTCGTACAATAATCGCCTTCATTATATTAAACACGAATTACGCTTCATTTTGAGTCACGTGTGTTTTTGAACATTTTCCTGTTATTAGTGTATTGAGTTAGTAGTTTGTGTCAACTTTAAAAGAACTTACTATCGTATCCGGCCGTCCAGGACCACAGCGACACCATCGACAGCAGCCAGTGATACATGAGGCCTTCGATCTTCCAATAGAGGGGGGCGTACAAGGGTCTCGTGAGGCGCAGCGCCATCATCCACACCACGTAAGCGGGGACGCAGTAAATGTTGTTCACGACCGCGAATGCCGTGCGCGCCGCGATGCGCACGTACCGGCTGAAACACCAGGGCCGCGTCGGTTCATCCTTGCCGCCTCGCCTCGAACGCCACCCCATAGCGGAGTGGCAACGCGATTGCGCATGTGAGGTGAGTGCAACCGCAGGGTCGGAGGGTACGGTCGGTAGGGTTGTACAGTAGGTCGTGGGGGCGCAGGGTATGCTAGAGGCGAGGCGGCACCGCACCGCGTTCTCCCTGTCGATAGCTGCCGAGCGGGGGCTTTCGTCGGACGCGGACAATGGCGCTGCGCGTGCAATCAAACACACTTTGGTACATTCGACGATATTTATTAATGGAATCGTTCACCGGTTCACTGTCGGTATATTTCGTTAAGTAGACTGCGAGTACAAATTTAAAAAGTGCCCGCCGATGAGCGACGCAGCACTCGTCGGCGGGCTCACATGCGATTTCATTTGCGACACACATTTTACACCGATTCGTAACATTAACTCGTACGACGCGAGCACACATAGACAGACATACACAATTTAGTTTACGATGCATACTTGTGGCACGACCGCGGCCGGTCGGGTTCGTCGTGTAAAATCAATACAAAGTTCATTATATAAAATTAAAAAACGACATCGGACCGCTGAAATTATACAAAAATTACAATATTAAAGACTGTACACTATCTAATATATACAACAATTGCCAGCATAGATATGTGCGGGGGCAGTATATACAGGGCGGTGGGTACGGGCCTCGGATTCCGGCATACATTCACACGTTGTAGTCGTGTGCCATGAGGCCATGAACCTGCTCAAGGCGAAAAGCGAGTCGTTGCTTCTGCGAGAACTCGTCCTCCTCAAGCGTCACCATCAGTTGTTCATTATACTTCACCGCGTACGCATACAATTCGTTGAGCGCGCAGTTCGTATTGAACTCCTTAGTATGAAGCCGCGATTCCTCCGCCAACATTGCGTTCATGTCCTGGTCAGATATCGCCGGCATTAACTTTATATCAGCGTAGTACCTTTCCACCCATTCCTTATACACTGGAATGTCTTTAGCGTAAAGAAGCTTGGATGACGGGGAGTCCTTTCCAAGAATATGGTCGGACGTAGAGCACGAATCCATGAAAGTTTGCGCGATGACAGACAAGCAAGAATCGACTGTGTTCGACTTGTGAACATCGAATACAAAATTGGGATTTTTGATGAGATTTACCCAGAAACGTAGGGGAAGAGAGTTACTTTTCCAAGTGTGCACTACTTCGGGGTCGGATATCGCGTGCTGGAGAGCCTGATCGTCGAGGAAATCAAACATGTATTTTATTGCGAGAGGCAACGCTGAGCCACGATGCGCGGTACTGAAGATTGTCTCGAATAAATCGTCCACAAATTTTTGTAACGTGCCCTTGGTAGCTAGGAGACGAGTGAGGTATATTTCGGACACCATTTTGTTTCCCCGTTCACCTTCTTTGTGCGCATCGCCGTCGTGGTGCCTTACGAGATGCCAGTATTTAAAACCGCCTCCGTGTTCGTACTTAAGGGGACTCGCAGGAGGGCTAGCCGATCCGTATTTACCTCTGTTGAGCGTTTCGTAAGTGTGCGATTTATCATTTTTCTCCATACTAGAAAGATTATATACGGAGCTCTGTTTAGCTACGAGACTGAGACAAGCGCTATCCGGAACGCGGTAATGATTGAGAGTATTGAGTTTACGCCACTCGCCCTCGCATTTAGTAGTACTATCTTCGTCATACAAAATTAATCGACCGCATGCGCCCGTACGCCATTCCAAGTCTAGATCGTCACGACTTGGCCTTTGAGAATATGGCGTTGCACGGTAAATAGCGTCTAGGCATTTCTCCTTTACTTGGCTAATCGTATCACAGTCGAGAACTTTAACTTGCACGTTTTCTGTAGTAGCATCTAAGCCGCTAACGAAGATCGTTTGTTGTGATATGGACACGCTCACAGTCATCGCTTTGAAGTCTATAGACTGCCTAATGAGTTTCTCCTCACTAAGAGAATAACGCGCCTCCGAGGTTATTGCATCTACAGGTCCTTTATCAACTTGACCTTTCATCGACCTAAACAAAAGATAAAGCGGCTCGCCTGCGCACTCGCGCAAGAATTTATACAGAAGGAAAGTAAACCAAGCGCTCAACATCTTCTCGGCTACACTTTCTGTACGGCGTAGTAACAGTTTAGGGTGGCTCTTGCCTTCCATACACTTCTCTATAAGCTCCGCTAGTAATGTCTTCAAAACATCTGTGCAATATTCCATCTTACTTTGTAAAGTTACCATAATTAGTGAAGCTACATTAACACGATCGCGCATGGAAAAATATCTATTGCTTTCTAAAGTACGAATAAATAATAATAGGAATGTTTTATTCATTATAAGTTGCCCAAACAATCTCAGACCCTTCTCTTTCCTAATAAGCTCTGGTCGTTCCCACTGCAGGACGGCATGTTCGTCAATATTGGGAAACAATATTTTCATAGCATATGAACGATAGTCGAGGAATGGTATTCCACCCGTAACGTCTCCTGTCAAATCGGTCATCTCTGTTTGAAGCTCTGCGAATGCCTCTTTACATTCAGCAGCTACCCTTAATTCTAAAATATCCATTTGCTCCTGCATGTTCTTCAATACCCTAATATTTTCTGTGGATTTTCTCCTATACATAACTAGAAATACGACAAATACTAATACGAGTATTACTATACTGGCAATAACACCGAATAATACTGGCTTACCGATAGACCCTTGCAGACCTGCCTGTGATGAATAAGATAATTTACCTATTTTATACGTAAGAGCGCGACCGACTTTGACGACTACCTCCGGTGTTTCTACTCCATCCGGCAACTCATCACGAGAAGGAGGCCTGCATGTCAACTGATGCCTCGAAAGGGATGTAACGTTACACAGGCTCTCCCCTATGCGAACTACGACATCCCGTTCCGTGCAAGCTCTGTCTAGATTTTGACCATTAATAGTCAAATATTCAGACTTGTAATACTTGACATCTTCGTCAAATTTCTCATAGATTGGATCCGGGTAAAGCAAGAAAGCTTCGCCAGTCTTAGTTGTAAGATTTTGTACGCTTTGTACATCGTCCATATTGAAACCGTATTCTAATTCCAAAGGCCTATCTGGATCTATATTGAGGCCAGCGCTTTCGATGCCCGGAGATTCACAAATGAGATGGGTCTGAAAATCGACTCTATGACAAGGGGCTATGTACGGCCTGTTATCGTGATATACGTATATTTGAGGGAACTGAACGGAATGGAAATTTCGACCCATTACTTTGATGTTTATCCCTCCGGACGGAATGCCTTTGGGTTGTTTGCGTTGTGATGCTGTAGGTGGGCCTGATTCAATGGAAACTACCACAGGATCCTCGATATATTCGAACTTCTCACGTTCCAAAGTACGCATACCATTATCGAAACGCATCCGGAGCGTGCCCATTTTCAACTGATACGAATGGCTCGTTCTACAGACTGCTTCGTCGGGTGACACGGATAAAATAGCGCATGGTAAATCATCGATCAATGCTTGAATATTACTTCCTGCATTAAGATACTCTCCTGTGATACGTATTTTAGTGCCACCGGACTGAGGACCGTACTTCGGTTGTATAGAACTTATTTTAGGATTTACGAAAGCGTAATGTTTCTTGGATTCACCACGATAGTCAGCGACGCGAACTACTACCGGCCCGTCTCGAGGCACTTCTTCACCCGGCCCGTCGACCGTGCAAACAATTCGCCTTGTTTTGACATACAAATCTATGATGGGCTGACATTTGATTCCCGCTATAGTGACACCGTTATAGATATCCGATATATTACGACCTAGATTTATGCCTTCAATAGTAATATTAGTCCCACCATCCCACGGTCCTAACAATGGTTTAAATGAATGGATTTCGGGATTGGGGCATGTTTGGGTACGATTCAACCAAACGCTCGGAGCACCACATTGCTCTTGAACTTCACACCTATCTGAGCCTTGACACCAACCGCAGCCAAATTTTTCTTGGAGAGCTAAACAAATTCCGCAATTATCTGCCATATCAGTACATCGATAAATTAGAATGTGAGTATTATCTGGGTTATCTAAAGGTTTTGAACCACCCCATATAACAGCAAAGGAAGCAGTAATATTTGGAGCCCGCGACGTATAAGTGAATTCGACCGCTTCGCAGTAAATAGTATCAGCAAGAAGTTGAGCGTTTACGTGAGTTACACGTCCCTCAATATTAAACTGGCACACGAATCTCGTCTGTACTATGAATTGTCCGATTATATGGACCTTAACTTTTATAGCTTTCTTTACGCCCGATGGTACTAAAATTTCGTTGGTACCGTCGGATGTTGAGTTTATAGTGGGACAAAAACTGGGACCGGAACGATAACTGGGACCTATCCTACTGACGCCCGTTACGAGTATATCGTTTCTACAATTCTCTGCAGTATCGTGAGTGCAACGGTGACCATCGACACACCAATCGCATGGAAACGACGAACTGACACACTGGGTACATGAACTGTATGTATTACAATCGAAAAATGTAAAGTTTGTGGCGACAAAATCAGGTCCCTGTGTAGTTCGCACAGACAATTTTGCAGTAAAATGATGCTGACCAGCAGGAATAGGCGGAAGGGTATCTGTACGCGGTGTAGTACAATTAACCCCGTAAGTTTTCCTAGTCGCATTAGTTATAAGAGTACGATCTAAAGCTGTAAATGCACATAAGAATTGTCCATTTAGAGTGGGCAAGTTCTCAATTACTAAATCTAAAGTTCTCGCTGTTGTTCGTTGCAATTGGTTTGGAGTTACTTGACTAATCGTCGTGCAACGCCCGCTACGATATGAGATCCAATACAGTGGATCCTTCGCTGCTTCTTGGCAATCCGATCTTAGGCTGCACTTGTTCTCAAGAGAACACCATCCACAATAAGGGTCTTTGGCTCCGAGGCATGTTAAACACGATTTGTATACGCTACACTCCTGTACTTTCACTTTCGACACATTTCTTTCAGTCATTACATATAAATGCATTAGTTGAGTATCAAAGAACAAGTCTTTATTCACTGGCGAGCCTTCATCGACAACTATGTCGCCGTATTCGAATGCCGACGTCGCGCTCTCAACAACGATCTTCTTAAGGTGGCCATCGGCGGTGCCGGCAAATACTACAGTATAATCACCAGTCGCGGTAGCTGCTACTGCAGTCAGCCTCTTCTCGAAGACGGCAACCGGTACTGCTTCCACAGGTTGTTCACCACCCAAAGGAGTGTTCACGTCCAATCCGCAAAAATCTTCACTTATAGATTGTAATTTTGTTCCTATACAAGCGTGAGATGGCGAAATAAAATCCAGGCCTCTTGAACCATTCCCGTTAAAACATGTCTTTATATTCTGCATAAATTTGCGACGAATGGCTTTGAGAGAGTATACACAGAGGGCGGATATGTTCGATGGTGTATTAGTGTTTATAGACACACTCTGACTAAAAGCGGCGAACAGGACATCATGTTGAGCTGTAATTCCTAGTTCGCCAGCGAGTACAGATCCGGCTTTACCAACAAATGCTGCTTGAACAAGATTGTAACCAAAATTGCCGCCGCCTTCACCAGTACAAGACATCGGTATTTCAGTATACGAGTAATAGTTTTCGTCGTCATGGCACACGCGCACTAGTTTGCTGTAGTAAGTATCAGACCCAACGCCTCGTAATTGAATAGTCAAAAAGTAACTGAATCCTTCAGAGCTGAAACCGTACACGTAATTTATAGGATATCGCTCACGAGATAGAGAGTTCACAAACATTCTTGTTCCGGTGGTAACCGCAGTTCGCGCTATCATAAAGAGACGTTCATCTTCAAGAGAACGACTACTCACTGTGGGCACTTCAGAACGGTACGGTGAATTTCCAGTAAAAGTTACCCCTACATACATGACCTGAGTCATCGGAGGATTGGGAGGTCCAGGAGCGATGAATGCCACCGTCGACGCGCTGGCATTATTCGCCACGACTGGCTCACGCACTTCGCGCACATCATGCGAAATATTATTTAGATTTCGAACCGAACAGAGTCCTTGAAGCACGGAACCGCATGTTATAAGTCGGCTGGTCGCGTAGTCAATAACGAGCGCTTTATTCACGTTATCTGTCGGTTTCTTCACGAAGCTAGCCGGACAGTCGAAAGTACACTGAGCTGAATCGTTGACGGGACCAGTGTTGATCGACTGCGCGACTTCCAGATCGGGGGAAAGCTGATAAATCCAATTGACAGCGCCCACGTAGACGCGTCCCGTGTTGCGGTCGACGACTAGGTGGTTGAATTGAGATGAGTGCGCGGTTGACGGGTCGGAGAAGGTGCGCACCACGTCGTGCGAGGCGCTTGCGGCGGCGCACGTGGCCCCGAAGGCCAGCAGCACGCGCCACATGACGAGGGCGCATGTGGCCTAGTGGCCTACCGCCGTCTCCCGCGCAGGCACCCACCCGCCCATCTGGAACGCGACACACCCGCTCAGCCACTGCCGACGACGCTTTGTTCCCATCGCACCGCACCGCTCCTAATCGCCTACGATTGGCCTATCGACGCCGTCTGTTAATTTATTACCGATTGAAATATTGAGAGTACGCGCGCGAATACGCGGAGTATCGGAGGGGTCCAGTGCGATCGGAGCGAGTTCGCGAGCTGAAGCGGGAACGCGGTAACCCGCCTTCTCCGACGGTATCAGTACCAACCCATTTTAGTGTTAAGAATTTCTTGATGAAATGAAACGGTACGAGGACCATATTTCCAGAATTCATGTATCATTGATAATACATCAGGAAAACATACACTCAGGTGCAGCGAAGTTAATGAGTAAGTCGCCTAAACGTCGGAAGTTTTTCATCAACGCGTACAAAAATAGGTTAGTACTTGGAAAGAGCGGGCACCGGCGGCCCCTACGCGGTCAGTGCACTGATAGTCACACGCCGACGAAAGCCTCAGCATCGTAAAGGGAGTAAAAAAAATAATACATTTGGCATGCTTTTCGTAACGAGGGAGCGAACGTGGTAGCGCAACGATAAAGAAAAAAAATAGGAAATCATATTCGGAACGGAACAGAAAACATCGACGACATCGAGATATACTTACAGGATAGCCATGACGGATATAGACGGACGGGCTTCGAAATGTCACTACTTGATCATATGCATGTATGAGAGGGCTCTTTCATAGCGGGGACACAGCGCTCCTGGGCTCTGGGAGATCTGTAACAACAAACATTAAGATTTAAGGCCCTCTGGGGCTCCATCGATCCACTGTGCTGCACGACACTATCGAATAAAGTCGCCTACACGCCCAAATACTATTTATACGCGGCTGTCAACCTAAATCTTCAACAAAATACTCCCATTCATAACCTATAGGCAAAACAATCATTGTAATTCAACATCACATTTTATCTTTACACTGTACTACAAAAACGTAATGGAACCTTCAAGTTGTTCGATACTATTCAGTTCCAAGGGTCTATAAAAACGTAAGGCACTCGATAAATTTCGATTCGGTAAATCGAATGTCGACTCAACACTGCGGCGACCGCAACCGGTCGCAATGTAAAATGCATTCTTGCCTCCACCCACTCGACCTAATCTACAACCTACGCGCGTCGTCAGACATAAAAAACCATCACATTGTCATTTAATATAAAAAGATCTAAGACGGATTCGTTTGTACGTTATCTGTACCAATGCCTTTCGACGGCAAGCGGAGAAAAGAAAGTCAGCCATTACCGCGCACGCGAGTCGATAAACGGAAGCCATTCCAATAAACGCCACGCATTGTCGACCGAATTGAAATAATATTTAAATCTAAAACTCACCTTAGACAACGATAATCTCTCGAATGGTACAATCCTTTGGAATCCACGACAAGTTGGTGAAGGAACTACTTTTAACACTATGCACTTCACAATATTATTTATAACACTGTTGGTATTTCTAACAAAAACACTTTGCACCACAAAATAGTAAATATCACAACATATTGTTATATAAAATAAACTCTGTAAATTACCAAAGCCCGACTCAATGAGTAAAATAGCCCGTTTGCAGAAGAGTCCACGACAAGAGTATCAGTCTTCGTACATCGCCATGGAATGAAATGATTCGGTTTCGCTTTCCGAACGAGTCTAGGCGTGACTAAGCCGAGAAAACCCGAACACACCCGATTTGTTAACATAATTAGTACAAAAAGTAGTCGCTTGGGGCAGCACTACTGAAAGATGCGTTCAGAATTATTTTTGGTAATGTTAAATTTAATATAAGTATTTTAACTAATATTAAATATAATTAAACTCTTGCATATTAAATAAAATCCTAGCTTACCTGAAGTACCGTACTACAAACTAGTTTCTTTTATGTATTGTAGTGAACCATAGACAAATACAGTGTACGATAACTTTGGAATAAATTTAATGTTGATTTCAAATAATAAAAAAAAACTCTTACATAACAGGTATGTGTTGTTCAAATTCAAAATTCATCACAGTTTTTGAGTAATGTGACAGAATTTTAATATATTTGAAATCGTAGATTTTGAAGGTTCAAATTTCGTTCGGACTGAAATGCACAATTGCTTTACATCAAACTTACAAAATTTGCTGTTACACAATAATATAACTTACGTTTATCGTCATATGCACAAATATTAAATTATTTAAATTATCACTGCTTAACGGAAAGGATTATAATTTTCGTAATAAATGAACGGGTTTAATTAGTTTCTAGCTTTAATAGTTTGAAATATTAAAATAATGATTTTTTCCCAATTCTTGTCCATTCTGCAACCGGTACATTAGCAGCGACATAGTTATATGGACAATAATATTTATTTTAGTTCAGGATCTCAAAAAATCAATGTTTATATTATTTTTCATATACTCAGCTAACAATTTACAGTTGTATAGTGAATTATGGCAATAATTTATATATCATTATGACAATAAATCTGACATTTATTTTGACAGCAGTTCAGCAGCCATAGAGTAACTTATATATAGGGTATAGAGTGCCACTCGATAAAATGATACTAGCGCCATCTAACGGTTGTTGACTCAACTAATATTCCAATGTGGCTTAGTATTTTATATTTTATTTTATTAATTCCCAGATGATCACGATAAAATCAAGATAGATTAATTACAAATTTCAATTGTAATGTGTTGATTTTATCGTGATCATCTAATTTAAATTTCAATAACCACAATGAATTTAAAACTGCAGTCTTATTTTAAAATATGGTCAAATAAAACACATTTTATTAAAATAATATATTTCGCATTTTTTTCTGTCTTGTTAATACATATTGTTTTCCTACATTTTCTATGATGTTTCTCTTTGGTGCTCTTTCATTATATTATTTATATCTTTACACTTGTAAAATATAAAGAAATTGATAGTTAAGTCATACATAAAACCAATATTTTTTTAATTATGTTCTCGCATGTTATAAAATGTATTACATTCAATATATAAGTCTTAGCAAATTTTTTTATTTGAAATAAATTAGAATGTTTACTCAAAACAAATATTATCTTGGTTTTCAGAAAAAAAAATTAACTAGACATTTTGAGGGATATTCTACACATTGTTGGCTTTTTTGTTTTTTTTTGACTCTTATATATTCAATATCTTGGTTTTTGTCACAAAAAAACTCTTTGCAAGATATACAAGGAAAACAATTATTAGTTTTTCTTAGTAAGTAACCAGTTATGTAATGTAACTGTGCCAATTTTCTATGGTCTCTTATTTTTTAATTAAAATTTTAATTATATGATCTAGCATATAATTTAAACTCACGAATGTTTTTTGTATTCCAAAGTTTTTAAAAAGGTCTGGTATGGATCTAAACATGGTGTAGCACTTATCTTCGTCACAATTGGAGCATGGTGTTTCTGTAATATAATTTTTTGATGTGGAGGGGACAGAAGTTCCTACATCACTTGAAACAACATTTGTTATGTCTCTCATAACTACTTTTTCTACTTTAAACCCTGTAAGTAAAATGTAAATGTACTTACATCATGTACTTCATGAAGGAACATTTTATACTAATAATCTAATACATTCATAGTTCATATTCATTAATTGAATTAGCAATACTGGGTTATATACATTTTAACTTACCTGGCAAATGTAAAGTTGGCTCAGCACCAAATGCTAATCTTTTTGTTGAAATTAAATATTTATCATTAAAATGATTGTGGCATATCTTTACATTTTTAACTATAAATTGATTATCCAATATAGAAATGGAACTGTCTTCTACAATCACCCACATATTGAATCTTTTGGTTTCTCTTCTTGAACGTGGAAATGATGCAAAACTACATTGTGAATACCTGTAAAATATACAAAAAAGAATTACAATATTTGCTAGATAAATCCTTATAGTGGTCCTACTATTTCAACAAAACAAAATGATTCTAATATGCATTAAAAACAATCTACATTTATTAAATACAATTACATGCATTAAATACAATCTATATTTATAAATATTGGCTATTTTTATACCCATTTCTATTGGGGAAACTGAAGACTGGTAGAGGCTGGACCATACTTTTGCTTTTCAACTTGGACTACTTACAACTTAGCTGTTAAAATGCACGTTACAAAATTTTTAATTTACCACAAAGCAAAAAAAATTTGTCAATATTTCGAATGAGTATCGTAGATGTCAAACTGATATTATTCATTGCGATGTGTGAAGGTTTTACTTTAATTCTGACACTACAAGTAAAGCAAGTTTTTAAAAATAATGCAATTACTTACGAGTTTCACCACGATTTGTAGCACTACAAATTCTAAAAGAATCAGTCATGTTTCTAAGTAACAAAATCCCAAAATGTGAGCACAGCAAAAGTCCAGCATAGTTTACGAGGGTCAAATATAGCATAGGAGTCAAGGAGTCCGCCAAGTCGTTAAAAATTTCACCAAAAATCGTAACGGAGCACATTTATAAAATAAAATAGGAAACAGAATGAAATAAATTGATTTTGACAAAATTCGTTATTAAAGTTTGATAATTTAATGCTGTTAACTGATCGAACAAGACGCGTTTTCGTTCCACGCACTTGTTATAAAAATATATGTGCGCTGTGCAATCCACTTATATATATTATTATATATAAATTAAGCACGTAAAAAACTCTTATTTATTTTAAATATTGTTTTACATTAAATAAATAGGTTTTGAAAAAGATTTTCAAAATTAAAACTTAACATGTCTACAGAGCCATCTAACGCAAATTGATCTTACTATTAAAACAATAGAACAAATTCAATGTACTGAGTTCTAAGCCTGTCAGCAGCTGAAGATTTTTAATGTTCAAGGGGGTTTAGTCGCTTTAGCGGGTGGTTGTCTTATAACTTTACTAACTTGTCAGCCATGGCATCGTCTTTATTCAAATTATCTACATCATTGGTCAACTCATCCAAAAACCTGCGATGTGTCGTGCGGCTTATGGATAAATGTGAATTTTCTACCACAAATGTCATGTCGGTAAGTTGCATAACAAGTCACGTTCTATACCACCCAATACGCGGAATTTTATAACTAAACTGAGTTATTCAAGTGACAAAAACATATTATAAAAAATCTGTAATTTAAATTGCGTTCCCCCGATACTATATACAATTACTACTTAAATACTTTTAACTTAACAATTAGCGTTTGATTGCTGCTATACTAAAATTTGTGACTAAAATCAAATAGTATCATGGTTTTAATTTTAGGTAAAACTAAATATATCCGGTACTTGCGTACAGGGATGGGAGTGGAGTTAGTGAGGAGAGAGGGTTCAGTAATTCCTCCTCCAAAAATTCTACGACCAGAAAATGTGTATTATTTTTTTATAAGAAATTTAAATCGTAACCTCAACAGTACCAAGACATGTAAATTTTATATCATGGCATGGCAAGGAGGGAAAGGACGTATAGTAGTCCCCTCTTCACCTAACCACCACATGCTTGAGGCACATATTTTTTTGGGAGATTTATAAATATAAAACTTGAGATAACATGAAGAATGTCAATGGAACCCAGCTTCGCGAGTTTCCTTTTCTCTGTGTAGTCTAAAAAAACCTACCTAAATCTAACTAATACCTACGTGCCTACTAATATGTTAGTAAGTTATTTTTTTTCAAAAAAAAAGAAAACAGGAGAGAACATATTTACAAGACTACAACAGAAATGAAAGTACGCTTCATCACAGATAGAAGATTGACAATTAGCTTAAGTGATGCCAACAAAATGGCCATCAACAGAAACTTGCATTCCATTTCACATGTATTTTCCTTTTTTTGACACATAACACCAAAGTTTATCGAAATTATGTTTCATTATGTGTAATTTCTCTGGAACTTATTATAATCATAATTAAATCAAAATGCATTTTCTAGATCTATAAATAGTTTAAAAGGTTGAAGCTGAAACCCGACTAGATCCCCAAGCTCAAACCATCATCAAACAATTAAAATCAATTACTGGATATCAATAACCAACACAAATTTTACCTTAATGTAATAAGAAAAAATCTATACAAATAATTAAGAAGCCAGATTTATTGATCCATTTACTTTAGTGTATGTTTAAATCTCTGGACTTAAAGGTTATAAGCAATCATTTCTCTTAAAGGGCTTATCATATTGTGTTGTCTAACTAAAAAATTGTCTAAATAGTGATAAATGCAAAATTTTTCATTGACAATATTTAACAATTATTTCCAGGATATTAATAACCGTGTGATCATCTGAACTGACTGATCTATTAACAGCTGTTCTAAGTATGAAACCATTACATGCTTTATTATTTTTGTTGATTGGTCACAAACTATTTATGGCTGTGTATGGTTGCGAACACATTTATAGAATATGTAGTCAAATTAAAGTAGGTAGTCAGTATTAATTCTGGTATAAATTCACTTAAGTTCTATTGTAATAGCACAATAGATTACAGAATTATTTCTTATATCAAAGTTTCAACAACTCTTTTGCTTATCACCTTATTTACGAAGCTGTTATAAGAAACACGAATTACACATCAAATCAAAGTAGGTGTAGTTGCATATTTTTACTATACACTAGTAACTAGTAGTAGTAAGCAACAGTTACTGTTTAGTTACAGTGACTTCTATATAATTCTTTGTATGACTTGGTTTTTCTAAAAAATTTTACTTCATTTCACTATTCAAAATTTTACTTAATATTACTTATTAAGGAGTACCTTTTAAACATTGATATATCTTGACACCTAGGGATATTTGTATACAATATACTTTGCTTTACTATTGCTGCACTTACCGCTCTACTGTTTTGTTAAGACATATAATTGGCTATGAGATAAGAAAACAAAAGAAACAGGTTAAGAAAATCCATTGCAAATCTTTTTAAAACAGAGCGCCTATAATTACAGTGATATATTAAAATGACAAACAACCTAGCAAAAATTTCAGTAAAATATTGTATTTGTATTTGGTAATGTTCACCTTGATGTGTACGATGTATTCATTAACCAGTGTAATATAACATATATATAATTTGAACGTCACTTCAATGATGCCACGAAAATGATACTGTGGGAATATAAGCATCAGTGTTCTTCCTCAATTATTATTGTCTTCCTTGCGTTAATTATGCCGTATTGCATTATGAGACAATAGGGTAATAACATTAAATTTACTTATTTTGTATATACATCTGGTTTACAATAAATAGCCAGATGTGATGATTTCCCTACAAGATCTGTGTTGTTGTTTGTTTGGATTATTTATTACAATTCTAGGTGCAGCTGGCCTTAAAATCTATTCCATTTGATGATAGAACAGGGGAATAAGGGTGAGGGTATACATGAGATATATCTGCATACATATATGGGAATGTATGTGTGATAGGACTTGAGGAACAACAAATATTAGACAAAAAGTATATAAAGGTATATAACCAGGGTCCATGGTGTTCCAAGTCATGGATGTTATGGAGCTCCGTACCCGTAACCGCAACTATCGGATATTCGAATTAAAAATATATCCCAAATCGTAACCGTATCCGATAAAAAAGTTTCGGATAGGAGCAGTTTACGTAAAACACGTTATGATAGGTTATGGTCCGCCGATACGATACACTAGCCGCGTCGTGCCATTTTAGACAGTTTTTATTATTTAATTTTTAAAGATATTATTTTTTGATTATAATATCACATAATGCCTAGAAATATAGTCAAACTTTGTTAGGTAATTCATTATGTTATTTTTCCATGTTGCAAATCATCTAATATCCATATCCGAAATTATCGAAAACAATCGGATAATCCGAAATAATTTCATATCCGTAACCGTAACCGAAACCGGTACAATATTATTCATATATCAGTATCCATATCCAGATCCGAAATTTCATATCCATAACATCCATATTTCAAGTTATATGTAAGTTTCATAGTTAATTCTAAATGCTTAAAATTATACAAATAATCTCAATTGTAATTGAATATTATAGAATCTCAGGTTGATTATCTTCATTTTTACTGATAATTGCATATATTAATTTTACGTTTTTAATGTAATAATAAACATTAATTAAATTTACTAGTTAAAAAAATAAAACACACTACATTGATAACGTCGCTTATCATGATGCGGTAGGTAACCAGTAACCACTATTTACATCAGTTAGTTCGGGCGGTTTGTGTGGCGCGGTTGCGTACCAAATTATATCATAATAAAAACTTCAAACAACCCAGTAATATTCCATTCGCAATAAATACGTAGAGGGGACAACCGGTTTTTGTCTGTTGTAATTTCTTTGCCATTCGACAAACAACGTGGCCACACCGACTCGTTTTGCTTGAATTTGTGCCATTTAAATAGCACTCGGCTATTTTAATTGCTGTTTTCTGTTGTTCAGTCAGTGGCGGGCTTAAAAAATAAAGGCAGATTAAAACTCATCGATATTGAAAAAGTAATACTGGTTGAAAGTAATGCTGTTATTTTGAAGTTTTTAAAAAGATTAAAATTTTGGCGGGAGCTGTCAAGTTGTAATACACATTGGTTGACTACAACCAAGTTATACTAGTAACGTTACATATTGTGATTTTGTATATTAGTTGTGGATTGACATTTGTTTAGTATTATTTATATAAATCTATACGTTTAAAATGGCGTGTTCAGTGTGTGCGAATCCTGAGAGCAAAAATGTGAAGATGGTAAGTTTTATTGACTTATTACATCATTGCGTTGCAAACCATAATGGCCACCATATAAAATTACAATGCTAATTTTAACATTGTTTTTAATTCTATATGACTGCAGTATATATTTCTCGCGTTCAAGTCTGATAACATGTATGTTTATTTATTAGATACAAATTATATTATGTATGTTATTGATATATGTAACTATGTAGGGATAATACCGATTCCTTTTATTTATGGCATTAACAGAAAAGGGTTTGATTTGTGTTTAGACGAGGGTATTCAGTTGTTAATTTTGGGATCAAATAGCAAGCAGTAAATGTCAGTCATAACAATGCTAGTCCCGGCCGGAAATTGAACACGGGACCCTTTCACGAGGAACGCTAGGGCTGCCGACGTAATTTTAAAATTATAACATTAAAAGTATATGTAACGTAGTTTGATATTTCAAGCATGTAAATGTACTTAATATATTTCAAAAAAGAAGACAGCTCTAATAACTTCGTAATTTTAAAAGAAAGTTGTTTTTTATAAGACAAGGTACACTTTTAATTTACCATAAATGGAACAAGGTTATTTCTTTTATTACAGTTGGCAGCCCTGTTGGGGCCCTACCAACGGAACGTTATTGGCCAAGCATAGAGACCTAAGAGAATTTACTGTGTTGATGCAAATATAATTATTATTTTTAGCCTTGGCCGAATTATTACTATTCAAAGCTATATCCGTTGCTAGCTATATACAATTAAGAACATATACTTAAGAACGCTTAGATAACAAACAATTATTAAAAAAAACTAACTTATTGTAACCATTACTTTCCAGTTTCTGTTTTATTGTAAAATGTTTCCAAATTATTTATCTATTCATTTATACAAATAATTTTATTTGGGTATCAACTAGGGAAAAAATGCTCCAACTAGACTTAACAACTGTCTCTAGTATCATACTTGCTGGCTGGTCATATACTTAAGAACGCCTGATAGTTGTTCTTTTATTTAAATTTAAAAATGGAACGCGTCACAATCCCGCTATTTTACCATTTGAGCGCCATTATCGCTCCAAAACTTTAAAGTAAATTAACTTTTTCCTCTTTCTGTCTTATTTCTGTTTTTTTATACATATTTATTTACCTCAAAACTTTCTCCAGACACAATCCGTGTCTGTCTTAAACTGGCCAGCCAATAGTCGTGATGTTAATCCGATCGAAAATCTTTGGTGTGAAGTAAATAACAAATTTCAAAACGACAATGCGACAATTTGAGAACTTTATATGATGCATTTGTACAGGAGTGGAATTCAATTTCTGTAGAAAAGTGTCTGAAACTAATAGAATACATACCCCGTCGGTGTAAGGCTGTGCTGAAGAGTCACGGACATTCAACGAAATAATAATTTTATTTTAAAATACTATAATGTTATTCTAAACGTGAATTCTTTCATTATATTAGTCGAATTTATTAACTTACGTCTTATAATATAATATTTTTTCGGAGTTTACTTATCGTTTTTAAGTTTTGTCCAGTTTCAACAGTATATACATTTCTCATTTTTTTTAATAAAGTAATTAAAAAAAACAATTAATTATTTTTTTCTTTTATCTTAATTATGTTAGCTAAAACGTTTGGCAAGTATAAAATAATATAACTTTTACTTCTGAGTTATAATATCAAAGATATTATCAAAATAATCGCAATAAAATTTGAAACTATCAATCGTTCTTAAGTATATGTTGCTACGTTATTCAATGTATCTACCTAAAAGGTTACCAAACCAATCAGGTTACCGAGTAGCATTTGAACGACGAATAATGAACCAATGCGATATAGGTAAAATTTTCCATAATTATTATTTACCAACATGTCAACGGGTTATTTTTAAAATTTTCTCTCAGAATATGGAGATGTTGGAACTCTCTTCCCGTATCTATTTGTCGTGCATCAGCGTCATCAGAACCACATCTTAAACTTGAAATGTCTAGTACAACGCTGACTTGTTGTGATTCTCTAATCTTTTCTCCTATAATAGTCATTCATTAATATTCTGACTCAAATATTTTAATTCTGTATCTCCTCACCGTAAGATTGTTTGGAATAGTTGATATTATTTACGACTTCAAAAAAGGAGGGGGAATTCGTTTTCATATTCCAGGGTACATAGTTCCCGTTTGGTCACACTTAAATATGGAGGAAAAATACCATGCTATGACATAAAAATAGGAGATGAAACCAAGAAAATGCACTTTCTTCAAATTGAAGTCGATTTATTTTATTAAAATATTTGCTATTCTTTTAATGATTCTAAACATTAAAATCTAAGCAACTGAAGTAGAAAGTGTGATTTTATTTAATGTTTATTTTATACTGATAACCTGTCCTTGTTGTTGTCAAGAGCAAATCATTATGTTTACAAAGCGTATCATTTAGAACATCGTTTGTCGCTGTTCAAATTTACATTAAATTTTTTATGTGTCGATTCTTAGAGATGAAATTTATTTAATGCAATAACTATAAATGAACACCTACGAAATAATTTACACTAACTTTAGGTGTTATCATAAGGGTAAAGATCCATTTTCCTGGATACAAAGTTGTTATAGATATGGATAATGGTTTGTTACCATCACTATACTTACACATGCCTCCGTGTTGAACGTTGGTACTTCGACGTTTCCAGAGGAAAGAACGCGACACGTTCGGGGAGCTGGACGTACCCGATGACAAGCTGTATGGCGCGCAGACAGTACGCTCGGTCATGAATTTCCCCATCGGAGGCATTGAAGAGCGGATGCCGGTGAGTACATGCGTCGAGCACTGCGTCATTAGATGTTAGGTCTTGACAATGTTCATTTTCAGGGATCAAGCCATTCGGTAAAAAATGTACCTGATAGAGTTCGATGATCCAATTTACTGTTAACGTACTAATTATATGGGAAATGGGAACAGATACAGTATGCCTAGCTGATGTTTTATTTTTTTATGTAAATAGCTGTCAAACGATCAGACGGTCCACCTGATGGTAAGTGGTAACCTCGACCGTGGACGTCCGTACTGACATGTACTGACATATCCGAAATACTGACATGTTGCCGGCTAACATCGCAGTTGTGTATTGCTTATTATCGGCTATATGTGTACATCACAGGAATCAATCAGACTAGCTTGAAAAATGCCCTGTGCCTAATCACTGAGACAGACACATTGAGGTGGTTTATGGCCATAGTCAACCTTGCGGCTTCGAAATACTTGTAAGTTGTGGTCGTAAGCTGACGTGATTTATGTGGGGGCTTACGAAACGCGCCATGGGAAATTGCACAGGGGCACCATCGCGGCGTCGGTGCGTTTGTTTGAAATCCTGGAACCCTCGCCGTAGGATGTTTGCGGAGATGGTCACAGTAAGGAGTTTCACAAACCCGTTCAATTATTCAAAAACTATAATCATATGAATTTCATGTCCGTAACATGCCCTCTTGCCCACTGAAATGAGCAGGAGCAGGAAACGTTGCGTGGTACAACCTCCACGTTACTTTCACTTGCGACCGCTTCGTAATATCCTTGCGAATGGGACGTGACGTCAATGCCAATTTGCCATTGTGTACGAGTGCACCGCGACAATAGATTTCTGTCTGATAACCGAGTTCACTTTTAGCCAATGATCTTTTTACATAGATCCAGTGTCTAAACTTCTCCACTTTGGACAGGAGAGACACTGAGAATGTAATTTGGGATCGTGCTAATAAGTGTTAGCAAGTTATTCATTGCCTTGGACACCGTAACGGTGTCACCGTTCGATCGATTGCCATGCGCCACTTTGGCACGTCACTTTCATCACCGTTCAGCTGGTCGATATGAAAATTTTTCTACATTACATACTATTTGAGTACGGAGATTATTATTGTGCTATCTATTTGTTTTTTAATAGCCTAATCGAGTAGAATTTTCTGTTCTTTGATTTTTTTATTTATTTATTCAGTAAACACTACTAATCTAATTTAATCATTATGTATGTTCTTGATTACAGTATCCAGTCATCATTGCCATGGGTATTCTGAAGAAGGCAGCTGCGAAAGTAAACATAGAATATGGACTGGAGAAAAGGATTGGTGTGTGATAGTTATTTTAATATGTCTATAGTATACACGCTAATGTTTACACAGATTCCCTTTGTTGTGGTGTGGATACAAAATAACACTTTATCAACATCGAGTCAGTTTCACAAACAGTTTATCCGACAAGTAAGCGGTACCCTACCGGGATTTGATATCGAGAAACGTCCAGACAGATGGGGTGGCTACTTAATCATCGTCTACTATGTCCACTATTGTGTGCTAAAATTGTTGATACGGTGATTTAATTAACAAGACTATGGACGGTTTATTTTGACTAAGGTTCGTGTAGTCTAGAAATTCGATTTTAAACTTTTTTTTTTTCATAAAATAAGTTAATGCTTAACAACAATCCCACCTGATGGTTAGATGGTGATGAAGTCTAAGATGGTGAACGCACCTTTTGAAGACTCCCTCATCGTATATAACCGGGAACACCGACGCGGGCAGATTATTCCGGTCCTTTGCAGTGCGCATAATAAACGAGGACGCAAACCGTGTCGTCCGTGCAGGTGGTAGGTTCACTACGAGAGCACCCTCTCGACCTGCCGTATGTCGAGTTGTTCGATGGAGGAACAGTGATGGGGGAATTAATTAGAACAATTCCTGCGCACACACGGCCGAACCTGAGCTTTATACAGGGTTAAAAGCTGATTCGGTGTGAAGTACCGCCTCACCTTCGCAAGGAACCTCAGTTTCCTTGCAGCCGCTTTAGTCTTAGACTCGATGAACCGACCAAAGTTGAAGTTCGACGAAATGCCGAAATGATGGTATGCTTCCAAAAATTTTTTGTTGAAATAAAAAAACACAGTTGTCAAACAATGTAAAAATGCACTGAACCGTTTTAGTTTTGCCTATTTACATATATATCAACAGATATCGAAGTGCCAAACGACATATTGACTTTACATGGTGTTAAGTTGTAAAATAGTCACTCGTTTGCTTTGGGAAACAAGTCGGACTGCTTTTAGCGAAGCTTTTTTATTCGAGTTGTACAAAGTATCAAGATTGTGTTGACGATTCCAGCGGACGCCATCATACAGGCGTGCGACGACGTCATCTCGGGCAAGCTGTACAGGGAAGGTCACTTTCCGCTGGTTATCTGGCAGACCGGCTCCGGTACCCAGTCTAATATGAACACCAATGAGGTAAGTGGTTTTGATGCTTTCACTGCTCCTTCATCGTGTTTGAACTTTTGAGACGTTCCAAAAATACGTTTTAATGTATTTTGGAGCAAAAGAGTTAGTTAATTAGCTGGGAGGTAAAAATAACAACAGACAAAATACTTTTAATAATATACTATTATAAGCAAATATATACGTAGGTAGGTAGGTAGGTAGGTATATATTATGTAGGTATGAATACATTTTAGTAAACAATATATCTTTAGGTTTGGCATTTTAAAGATGTCATATCATCGATATTTATATATAATTATTTTGAACTATTCACCGTAATATTGTTTACTAATATTGACCACATCAATATGCCAAACTGCATTGGAATTAGCGGGGAGTCAATGGACTAATACTTTGAATCCTTATTACGTTATTATTTCAGTGAACCCGATAGAGTTTTCTATTACTATTGTGGAACTATACCAGATGCGTACGGTATTTTATTATTACGTTTCAAGATACACTTCAGGTTCAGAAAACGCTAAATTAATTCCACTAATATTTTATTATGTTGTTAACAACTCACTAAAACACTAATTACCAGTCGCACTCGTTGAGCGCACGTATTTCGCCCGTAAAGAAAATTCTTCGCTTTTGAATAGGAAGTTCAAATGAATCCGCTGGCGAGTATGGCCTTTATTTATATTGTTTTCCGGATTTTCCACACATCTACGCCTTTCTCGTCCATTAAACTTTCCGGAGAAAAAAATAGGACAATCGATGATGCAGGTAATAAAAATCCTTGCATGCGATATTCGGCCTCATTCACGAGGCAGAGGGAGGCGATAACCACCTAATGTGAACGGAGTTTTATGGCGCCTATAGTTCTCATTTTTTTAAATTCTTTTTTGAAGAATTTTCGCGAACCTTCGTAACTTTATAAATGAAAATATCATGAAAATAATTTCATGTTCGCCAAAGATATCTAAAACAAGGAGAATCAATATTAGTTGAGAATCTCCTCATTTTTTGGGAACAAAAAACATTTGATATTTTGAATAGCAGAGGATGCCACGAGGCATTACGTCAGCCCATTGTACCCACTTTACTTTAAGGTTATTGTAATAAATAGTAAATAACGAAAAAGGAAAAATAGTTATCGAATAGTTGATTTCAAGGAAATATAATATTTTTTAAGGCCATTGAAATCGTTTCTATGGCGATAAGGCGACCTATTATTCCGTAGTTGTTGTATTGCTACGTATTTGTGGATAGTTCACGGATTTGTATGTCTATCCATTATCGATCTATCCATCCGACACCGACACGACCAGGTGATAGCGAACCGGGCGATCCAAATCCTCGGCGGCAAGCTGGGCAGCAAGGACCCGGTGCACCCCAACGACCACGTGAACAAGTCGCAGAGCTCCAACGACACGTACCCCACGGCGATGCACATCGCGGTCGCCATGGAGCTGCGCGACCGGCTCGTGCCGGGGCTGGTGGTGCTGCGCGACACGCTGCAGGCCAAGTCGAAGGAGTTCGACAGGATCATCAAGATCGGCAGGTGATATGTTTGAATGTTGTTGGATTGTGTGGAGTTGTAGGAGTGGTAGGACCACTCGGAGGTATGAGCCATATTTGTTCACGTTCGCACTGATATATATGCACGCCGTAGACGAGGAGGCAACTAGTGGCACTTCGCGGTGTAAGCGCTCGCGATGATGACGTCACTCATTAAAGCACGTAAAGTTATCTTATTCAATTATAAGATTTTGGGTGTCCGTCCGTCCGTTACGACGACGCCGATATTTGTAGAAGCGTCCATATTTAAGGAGCTTATTAGCGAGCATTCCAATAAAGGTGACCGAAACACATTTAAAATAGCTTATGGATGTTTTTCAATACTTAAACATAAAAAAAAATCCTCGAGTTTCTTGCCGCTTCTTCTTCCGGGAACGCTCGCGGTAGGGATTCGTTGAAGCTGTGGCAATGAATAAATATTGTTTCAATTATTCATTCATCGTTATTCATGTGTAATATTTATAATCGTTATTCATACAGAGACCTTCGACGGCAAATGCCCGGCGACGTATTCTCGTGCAGGGGAGGTTAACTTGGATTCCGGGGCGAACGGACCGCGTTTTATCACATGAGCCTATCAACAAATCGCTGTTGATCAACTGTATTTAAGGCTGTTCTTTAGGCTATGGTTATGCTTTGGCTCTTTAATGTTTTGGTAGATACTAGGGATGTTATGGATATGAAATTTCGGATCCGGATATGGATACGGATATATGAATAATATTTTACCGGTTTCGGTTACGGTAATGGATATGAGATTATTTCGGATATCCGATAGTTTCGGTTACGGCTACGGAGCTCCATAACATCCCTGGTGGATACCGTCAACTGACACCGTACGCGTGTAACGTTCAGGACGCATCTGATGGACGCGGTGCCGCTGACGCTCGGGCAGGAGTTCAGCGGGTACGCGACGCAGCTGACGTACGGCATCGAGCGCGTGTGCGCGACGCTGCCCCGCCTGCACTACCTGGCGCTGGGCGGCACCGCGGTCGGCACCGGCCTCAACACGAGGGTCGGCTTCGCGGAGAAGTGCGCCGCGGAGATCGCCAAGCTCACCGGTGGGTCGCGTCGGGACAGTTCGTTACGGTACCCCGTCCTGGTGGTTCGAACGTCGGTCGGCCGCACGAGAAACTCGAGTTCGAATGCTGCACTGTATTTTTTTTTTTGAATTAAGTGCGTATTAAAAAGTAAAGATCACACGCCTCGGTGGAGGAAAACATCGTGGCGAAACTTGCGTTGCTGAGAGTTTTGCATAACGTTCTCACATCCAACACGCACTTGGCCAGCGTTGAGGAGTGTGGACTTGACCCCTGTGTGTGATGAGACTTGAGCTCAGCGGCGGGACAATTTTACTCTGGGCTGTAACGGCGATGATTGTATGAAGTTTTGTGACAAATTATTCCTCTTCGTGAAACAATAAAATGGGACTTATGTAAAATTTATTGAATGTTTGGTATCAATTACTACTTAATTAACAATCGTTTCGAATGCTGTTTGTAAATCATAGGTCTGAAGCGAAAAAGCTGGAACATACTAGCCAGGATTCTTATTTTTCGCTGGACCGACCATTTACTTCTGTCACGATATGAATGTTATATTAATTTTAATAAAATTGAAAATATTTGACTTAAGATTTTTGTATAAATAATAAAAAGTAAAAATCAATTTCTAAATCATTCGTTGACGCGTAGTGAGATTTGTTTAGATATTCGTACAGATGTTTTTATGACATATATTTCTGGGATATAGTTGCATGCTGTTATTAAATTTTTATGTTTCAAAAAAAAACGTACGTTAATTCATAGCACCGGATTCTATCTAATATGAATCCGGTTTAAAATTAACTGACACTTATTTTATTATTTTATTCATCTGTGGCCCTAACCGACGGGGCCAGGTCAGGCACGACGTGGGCTGCAACGCTGACGGCCACCCGTGTACTGTCCAGGTATTCCGTTCGAGACGGCGCCGAACAAGTTCGAAGCGCTGGCGTGCCACGACGCCATGGTGGAGGTGTCCGGCGCGCTCAACACCATCGCGTGCTCGCTCATGAAGATCGCCAACGACATCCGACTGCTGGCGTCGGGGCCGCGCTGCGGGCTCGCCGAGCTGCTGCTGCCCGAGAACGAACCCGGTTCCTCCATCATGCCCGGTACATTTGCATTCGTTATAAACGAACGCTCGCACGCTCCCACCGCCGCACTAGGATTCCTTGTGTTGCGGGTGACATTGACGTACACGAATGTTACATCACAAACATCCATTGCCGGAGAATAAACAGTTCACTGTCCCATAAATGTACGCCCGGGTCGCACCAAGGACGCCCCGCTCATGTCAATATGGTAAGCAACGCAGACAAGGTCGCGGCTTTCGGTTAGTCCTTATGTAATATTGCCGCGTTGTGCAACAGATTTGTATCCATACGTGTACCAGGTAAATCGTCTTAACCTGGTTTTGAACATGGGACTTTTTTTGTGTTAAATAGCTATTGGATCACGGTAACAAATAATGTCTAGTTTATAAGCAAGCTTCAGATAGGAGTTGCTCTGTTTCGTGTGCGAATGAACGAGGATAAACGTTTCATACTTATCTTTGAGCTAAATCAATGATCGCATACGTGTTTTTTAGGGATCGTTCCGTCGACCAATCGGTGACATCGATGTGTGTGTTACATTAAAATTAGTACAGTTGTCATAGATCGTACGGCCATCAGATGCATCAACGATTATTTTTATATGTATAATTCTTAAATACTTACATCCGTATATCACTGATCTCCTGTTGAACGGTTGGACCGATTTTTTTTTAAATAGAATAAGTTAATGCTTGACAACAATCTCATCTGATGAAAAGTGGTGATGAAGTCTAAGATGGTGAACGCACTTACCTATAAGGGCCTATTCACTCCCCTCTTGAAGACTCACACGTCGTAAGTAGGCGGGAACACCGACGCGCGCAAGTTATTCCAGTCCTTTGCAGTGCGCACAACGAATAACGACACAAGCCGCGCCGGCCGTGCAGGCGGTACGTTCACTAAGTAAGGATGGACACCCGCCGTACCTCGAGTTGCTCGATGGGGATACGGCGATGAAATGCAATGAATGAAACGAAACGAACGAAAGGCCCGAGTTCGATATGTGCAGACATTTGCGTGACAGGTAAATGTTTGTTCTCGGGTCGTGTGTGTGTGTGTGTGTGTGTGTGTGTGTGTGTGTGTGTGTGTGTGTTTGACCGTTTGTTCGTTTAATTGTCTAACATCGTGTCCGTAGGGAAGGTGAACCCGACCCAGTGCGAGGCTGTGACGATGCTGGCCGCGCAGGTGATGGGCAACCACGTGGCGTGCACCGTCGGCGGCAGCAACGGCCACTTCGAGCTGAACGTGTTCAAGCCGATGATGGTCGCCAACGTGCTGCGCTCGATCCGGCTCATCGGTCAGTCGGTTGTGACGCTACGTTTTCTCATGTTATTTCAGTGGCAGTCGAAATACAGGGTGTTGTCGTGTGTAGGTCGGTGGGCGGTTCACTGATGCAAAAGATTTCACAGAACTCTCAATTTGGTAATACGGTTACGTGGCTCAATGAGCAGCCTAGTGATCGATGTCAACAGTCAAGTCGATACTGTGGCTCGAATCACTTCCACACATTTGTTACAGACTCGCAAACTGCCCTCGGTTCGCTTCAGAAAAACTACCTTACGCTTAGAAATAGCATCTGCATTGTTTTAGAACTGGGTTTTGCGCGTTCTGTAAATTAGAAATACGTATATTAATTCATAACTTTTTTATTTATGGACGGATTGAAATGAGACAAACTTTAAATATTAAGTGACGCTTACTCACTGCAATACAGTAGTGAAAACCGTAACGAAATCGGATAAGCTGTTTCTCAGATCAGCGCGAACAAACTCACAGACAAACATTCTAACAACTGTTGTTTTATGTTCTTTTGGATTAATAAAGGCCCCACTAATATATAATATATATATATATAAATAATATTTTTTCTCATATATCGCTTATGTACAGAATGCAGTCAGTTAGAATTTTATTATATGTATCGATACATACAACATTATTTATGTATATAGGAATAGTGTCATAAGTACACTTATGTATAAAAGAATCCAGTCTGTCATTATTGATCCAACGACGTTGTGTTGCAGGCGACGGTTGTCAGGCGTTCAACAAGAACTGCGCGGTCGGCATCCAGGCGAACGTGACCCAGATCAACAAGATCATGCGCGAGTCGCTCATGCTGGTCACGGCGCTCAACCCGCACATCGGATACGACAAGGTGACGTTCGCATCTCCGTGCACCGTCACACACACCGTGCTGGAGTTCCACGAGTGAACATCAGGGACGGTTTTAAGTGGCACCGAAATAAGAGACCACACATCGAAATTAATAACACCAAGGGCATCGCCGACGCGTTCCGGCCAAAAAGGATATAGGATATCTACTTGTTACTGGTGTTCAAACACTGCAACCAAAATACTGTAGATACATTTCACAGTTGATTCTATAAGGAGGGTGATAGTTAGACATGCGGCTATGGAATCCTACCACCGCCCAATCACGCACAAGTAGAGACAACACTCGAACACTTTCAACGGGAGGCATCTGTAACGGTTGCCTTGTTTTTCAACCGGTTGCATTACAAGCTTGGACGAGAAGGTTGGCTTGGAATCAAGGATGGGTGGATTCCACCAGGTATTGGCCTTGGAAAAATGGTCATTCCTTAGAATCTGGACAACCCGGTAACCTTGATAGTGATTGTACATGCCAAACTAGACATTCCACCTTTTATCTCTTATGTATATAGTTTATTCTTTGTTTTTGGTTGTCGGGGATATCTTATCATTTAATAATACCAATTAAAATTTTATAACAATAAGGCTTTTTACTCTTCCAAATTTATCAGTTAATTCTAACTGTTCAGAACGAAGTAGAATTCCATATGTGTATTTTTATTGATTCAGGCCGCACAAATAGCGAAGACAGCCCACAAGGAGGGCGGCACCCTCAAGGACACGGCAATCAAGCTAGGCATTCTCACGGCAGAGCAGTTCGACCAGTGGGTCAAGCCTGAAGACATGCTGGGACCTAAGTAAACCTCCGAGTAGGGCTTATCGCTTGAGTACCAGCAGGGAATTGTACATTGAAGCGATTGAGGTTAAGTGTTATTGTTTGACACAAAGAAGAATACAAATATAGAGGCTATCAGCTTAGACTACTGTGGATACAAAGTTGGTTTGAAAAGGCGATGACTCGATGTATGTGATCAGAGAGTATAAAATATGAATTATGAGTATGTTTGGAATATTTGCCAGCTTCCAGCATGTGACACGAGAAGTAGGGGATTGGTTTTTTGTACAATGAAAGCGAGTGTATTGCTGGGACCGCAACTGAAAACAAGGTTGATCACCTCAGATGGAAATGAAAACTAAATATATTTATTTGAGCTGCATGCTATAGCCTGTAGGATATTATCCTAAGTACATTGTCAATTTTCATTACCAACAATTGAAAGAGGGTACAAACATGTGGTATTAATATTAATTATTCCAAATCAATTAAAAAATTCATTTGACATATTATTTTTACTTTGGTGAAGTTATGTTTAACTTTCAAAAACAGATTATAACGAAAATATTCGTAAATTAACCAAATTTAAAATAAGTAGTATTGTTGTGAAAACTTATGCACTGTTTCATAAATTATCTATAAGCTTGTACCCGCGGTGCGAGCTGATGATTGCATGTGTAGAATTTGATATAGTTTATAATATCAGGCATTACATTGCGGAAATTCATTGTTATTAAATTACTATTAATTTACCCTAATGATGCGTCGATTCGGAGCGAAACACGTGTTGGTGACGGTGTGTGTGTTGGTATATACTTTTATTTATCATAAACACATGTTTTTCTCTGTGGGAGGGAGGGAGGTTCTATGCATGTATAGAAGTATATACCATCATACATTGCGCTTACTGATTGATGCAAAGTAAATTAATACTAATTTAATAATTGTACAATTGATAACATTGAATTCAACACCTTTAAAACAGTCAAACACTATTTTCTTTAACATACAGGTTTCTTGTATGTTCCAATTTTTAGTACATACAAGCTCGAGATTAAATATTTAAAGTTGAATGTACAATTTCCTACTAAAATGTTAAATGGTACAGTAATTTTTATAAAGAAACACTGATATGTAAATAATGTAACACGTATTTTGAACGAATGAAAGTGTGAAATCGTGATTTTTATTTATCTGAAATAATTTCGTAAATGTGCCGTCCATATATTACGATTTTTTATCTTAAATTACCTTACCGTCATAATTATATTTTTTTATATTTTGAAATGGTTGGAAAAACGACGTTAATTAATTGAGAATTATAAAAAATTTCGATTATTTTATTGTCGTTCTGGATTTATTCTCCATAATATGGAATTATACCATACGCACGAAAAATACAAACTAGAAAAGTAAATCGGAAATATCCTCGATTTTTTTGTGAATCGATCAAGTGGATATCGATTTGAATGGATTAAAATATCCAGCCCCTCCATAACATCAAACGTAATATACGGACGACTCCAAAGATTTCAATATTAATTTTAAATTATTACGTTTTTTGTAATCCTGCATTTATAATTTGATCGGTGCCAATGTTTTATATACAAGAAACATTGTACAACACGTTACTTAATTAGCTTTGTTTTATTTATTCATAGATTGTTGAACATTTCAAAAGCTTTGGTGCTATTGATTTTAAACAATTTAAATACATTGTTAATTTAAACGTAAGCCGAGAATTAATAATGAGTTTAAAATTAAAAGACTACATAGTTTTTTTTCTTGCGTAATTACTGTATGTTCATTTTATTGATTTATGTATTCAGTTCAAAATATACACAGAAATCTAATTAATCGTTTTCTTTTGTTGCTCTTGAATAAAAATATTTTGTAGATTTTATATCTTGTATCAAAACAGAGACAAGTCTGATAAAAATACCTCCAGGGGATGCCACCAAGTGACTAGAATTTGAAGTTTAGTAGTTAATACACATATAGATGTTAAAGTAATTCTGGTGATCAGACATACTGAAAAAAAATATGATTTATAAATAGATTGCAGTTTTTATATCCTAACACGAAGCTAGGTTATCCCTGATATGATCCAAATAAAATAAAACAATTGTTTACCATTCTCAACTACATTATATATTTAGCAATATTAATCTATTCTATAATACAATATTTGGTTTTTCTTTGGTATGGTAGGTTAAATAGGACTGACCTGTTTCAAAATTGATAACCATGTGATTAAAAGTTAACATTCAAATAGATTTCAGTCATTTCAAAATTGCATTTCTAGAATACTGATGTTCATTATGCACTATAGAATTTTAGAAGAAATTGATTTAATAATCAATCTTATTGGAAAATAATAAAAATGTCATCCTTATTCTAAAATGCAACCAATTACAATCTAAGTACAATAAAATTATCACATAATAATGATATAGTTTTTTTGACAGAGACAAGACTTCACAGTATAGAATTACACACAGCAAAACTTATTAACGCCAATAAAATTTTTGAAACTTGTATACACTTTTTCCTAATAGGTACTCAATGCTTACATACTCAATAGACATGTGTACCAAAATTACATACAAGTTTACTATAACAATGAAGGTTTCCAATTATTTGCAACTCAAGGATTCAAATCTTAAGATGCAATTCATACTAAGATATATACACATATGTCATTGGAATGTATTTGTTCTATACAAAATTGACTTAAATTACATAATAGACTAGAAATAAAATTTTTTTGACTATCACAAGAAATGCATTGCTAAACTGGAAGGCATTTTGTCATGATTATGATAGAATTACACTTATTACATAAATACGTCTTTGATATTTTGGAATTGTTTAACAGCCAGATCAACTGGTAATTCAAAATTGTATGGAGTTAAACGATCTAAGCTCTGTAGAGCATCTTGGAAGCCAGTGTTAACTACGTAGCTTGTTGAGGAATAGTATGAATCTATTAAGGACCTGCATTTAAGCATAATATTCAACCATATAACAAGTTTGTGGCTGTTCAGAGCAGAACAGACAAATGCTTTGAAATGAGCATCATAACTTCTTTTATAAGGCATATGTGAAGCTGAAATACTGCCAATAGCACTCAACAAACTTTGTTTATTTGTGATAGCAGTTCCTCCAACAATATCAAGGTTAAAGCTCTGACTCAGTTTTCTTGCTGGTGTAGAATTGAATCTATCACCATCATTAAGGTCATAGTAATGGAGAATCAATTCCCAAATGTGCATGGAACGTGATGTGGATGATCTACGGACAGGAAAGCATCCAATAAGAGGAACAAGGGATGTTGACTCGGTACCTGTCAGACCATGTTGAAGTAAATCTCTCAAATTTATGGCCAGATGTCTTCGGACAGCAGTTGTGAGTGGTGCATCGTTTATAATAATACCTCCTTCCTCAGATTCGCTATCATAACTATCAACAGTATTATGAGAAGACCTGTCTCTTGACACAAGGTTCAATACTGTATCTATGGACATTTCTAGCTTCGCTCGGAGATTGCCCCAGTGAGTGGTGATTGTTGAAGACTTTCTTTCTTGTTTTCGAGTATTTGGTGAACATCCAAACTGTGATACTGTGAAAATTTGTATTAGAGTAGAGGCTTTTCTCATTAAATTGATAGTCTCCGCTTTAAGGTCATCATTGACCTTGTTCCTATTAAACTTACTCTCAAATGTTTCAGATTTTCCTACATTTTTGGTTTCTGGTTTCGGTTTCTGCTTTACTTTACTCATCTCATCATTTTGCATTAGTTTAATGAACCTCTGCATGTCATCTATATGAGCTTGGAGTTTCATTATGATTTCTTCTTTAGAAAGCTGCCTATCCGTGTACTGACGGACGGCACAATCGATCTGATGTCTTAACTCATCAGTGGTCAATGGTTGATGACATCCTTCTTCAATACTACGGTCTATTTCACGTCTTAAATGATCTATCAAAGTTCTATGCTTACTGTCATCGCATTTGGGGTCCGTAGCATACCTTTCTAACTCTTTCAGCTGGGTTTTAAGTTTCTCTATGAAATGGGACTGCCGCATTCGTTGGTTGCGTATTTTTCGCTCTAATTCAATACATTCACCACAGTTCTGATCTCCGGAACTGCCCTGGGGCGCCGCGCGGGAATCGGGTACCCCGCGTGAAGTGAATTCCTCTAGCGCTTGTAACATAGCATCTTTTTCTTCTGGAGGAGCTTTAAGAATTTGCCTTAATCGAAACTCTACTTGTGCGAGATGAGATGTCAAGGAAAACACAGAAGACGACAATATTTCCTGCTCCTCTTCCAATGCATGTATCCTTTCTCCGGAGACATGTTCTGGTGGCGTTTCATCACAAAGGGTTTCCTTGGGTGCACCCAAAGGCTCGCAACGTGGTTCTTGCCATATAGGTACATTGTTTTCTCCATAATCGCAAGACGCGTCGTCCAAATCCATTTAAAATAAAGATAATATAATACTTTGTTAGTTATAATAGAATTTTTTGTTATACTGAAACATGTCTTTGAACATTTACGTCGGCATTTGGCTTTCAAAAATTGATAACACAAGAAAAGAAAATTAAGGAAGGAAAACTTCTGTGAATGAAATGAATGAATGAAAAACTGCCTGATTGACGTCATACTGACGTCAATAGTGGATTGAATGAATGAATACTTAAAAATGACCAAGGTCGTAACCGAAAGCACAGATAACTTTGTTTTACATTTAATGCAATCTATATTGTTGTTATTTTTAAATTAGGATATGTACATACTGTTTCAATTTATGATTTCGTTCGTATAAATTATGAAATAAGGAACTATATTATCCGTAGGAGTGACATCTGTGAGATAACTTAAGAACTATCTGTAGTATCGTTCAATGTGTAATAGGTTGTCTAGGAGAGCTTTTTAACATGCTATTTAAATTTCTGCTAGTGCCACTAGAGGGCATTTCAAAGCGTTATCTACTTCGTGTTAGCAACCAAGTTAACAGTATTATTTCATGAATGTCATGAAATATAATATAATTATATTTTTTTACATTTGACTATAATTAGACATAGGTAGAATCCAAAATTAATGACCGGCTCCGACAGCATAATGTGCAATTCGATTCACGTAAGTGAAGATTCAATCTCAATCGCTTGCGATTGTCACAGGTAATCGGGCAATGGACGCTTCTTATATTAAACGTTCTTTAGAGAAGACTCGCCTGCAACAGCTCGTTATATTTTAGAGACAAGACAAGTGAAAAAACTATACATATTAAGGAAAAAACATTAAAATCCGAGTAATAAAAATTTAAACTACGTGGAATGTTACGAATAAGAGCGGGATTATTAAATCACGTGACATGAAATATAAATTAGTGATGAATAACAATAAAATCACCTCTGATAACGAGGTAGCAACCGGTTTTGAAAATTACTTTCAAAATATACCTGTTATGTTGACAAACTCACTAACTTCATCGCCGGGAAAAGCTTATAATCTAAAGAAAATTCGCTACTTACATAATGTAGAATTTTCTTTCAATTGAAACATATTACAATATTAGTAGTAGTTAAAATATTTTAGTCACTAGATTAAAAATTCAGGTGACCGGTGGGGAATGTCTATTAAAATTATAAATAATGTAATTAATGTCATACACCCTCTAACTGTAATATTTAATAAATGTGTTGATTGGGATACTTTTCCCTGTCAACTGAAGTGTAGAAAAATCATTCCTCTTTTTTAAATCCGGTGATAAATCAAATCATAATAGTTACAGAGAACTTTCTTTTTCTACCAATAGTACAGTTTTCGAAAAGATTTTACAACATCATATGCGTGAATAATCACTAAAGGTTGCATTAAACGTACGCAGGTTCTAGGCTTCTAAAACACAATCATCTTTAAAACCTGGGAGGCATCGTGCTATTAATTATCAATATGCTATAGGTATGTTTTTGTGATCTATCTAAAGAGTTTAATTGTGCTGTGTACGAAACCCTACTTATTAAGCTTAGTCACTACGGCATCAAGTACACTGCTCTTAATTTGATTACATCCTATTTGAAGGGTAGGATTTAATGTGTCAGCATAAATTATGCCAAATAATCGGGATCATTTATTTTAATGGGTCTACCACAAGGCACGATCCTAGGTCCGTTCCATTTTCTGGTTAATATTAACGATTTGCCGTATTAATCCTGTGGACATTGTATTGTTATTGTATTAACGTCTTCATATCACTTTCAAAAAGTTCAGCGTTTTTTATGGGGCTTGAAGTTCGTTTTTACAATATGGTTCCGAAGTTGATATGTGAAACTTTTAAGCGAAGTAAAGCACAGCTTGTAGGTAAATGATGATATGATATAGATGAATATATAAATGACAAAGGTGCCTAGAGATAGAAGTGCTGCAAGCAATACCACCCCTTATCGACTGAAACATACTTTGTAATTGTCATACGTTGTTTTAAAACATGTCCTGAAAAGATTTTTTGCCATTTTTAATTCTCAAAGTTAAAACGCCTTTTCGAAATTAAAAGAAAAAAATAAGGTGCATAAGTGTATTTACAATATACCTAAATGATTGAATGATTTAGAATTTGAATTAGATGATCTGATGATGTTGCCTTTGATAAATGATCGAGAATAATCAAAATAACATTTAGCATTTTAAACCAAAAAAACTTTGGTCATGTAATATCCAAACTGAATTCAATAATTAGGACTTTAATTGGAACTTTTCTAATTGTGAAAGTTTTTGTGACAGCCAAAACGTCAAAGGCTTTGCGATTTCGGTCCGAAAATTAATTATCGGACAGGCAAGTATTTTCGCAAGAATTGTTAGCGTAAGTAGCTTCGTTCGGAAGTCCAACCAACCTCGTTCTTGTGATGTAATCTGCTAATTAATGGACAAGGCAATGACGTAAGATCCCTCCTTTTGAAGTTCTCTAAGCGCTATATGCTTTCTCTCGCTAGCTCTATGCATATGTACTAATTTGTGGAGATAAGGCATGTTTCTGCCACCTCGTTCTAAATTGAACGTTGATTATGTTTAACGTGTTTCTGTCCATTGCTCCTTATCGTTCCTTATCGTGGACACTTCTAGCGTTATCAAGTTAAATTAGCTCTGTTGTCACTTATATGGAACGTTACCTCGTTTGCCAGGTTTGAAACTTCTTAACCCTTTATTTCACTATATGAAAATGGGTTGGAGCGTAGAAAAACTTTCATCCTTCCATCATCCACGTTAGCCGCTAAGATTATCTGATAAAGGCAGATATGCTTCCCTACTTATTGCTAACACATACTGTGTATTACAAATATAAATACATTGCTTACTAACATATAAAGTAGGGATGATATGGATAGGAAATTTCGGATCCGGGTATATGAATAATATTTTACGGGTCTCGATAACGGTTATGGATATGAAATTATTTCGGATTATCCGATCGTTTAGGATAATTTCGGTTACGAGATTAGATGATTTACAACTTGGAAAAAAAAATAATGTATTTACAAAGTTTGACTTTGTTTCTGGTATTTATATGGTATTATAATCATGGAAAAATACAAATTACATAATAAAAACTGTTTAAAATGAGAACGACGCACTAATGTATCGGCTCGGTCGGCGTAAACCTGTCTTAACTTACTTTATTTAGACTCTGCACCTATCTGAAATAATCGGAAACAATTTTATCAGATTCGGTTTTGGTTTCGGACATATTTTTATTTCGAATATCCGATAGTTTCGGTTACAATTACGGAGCTCCAATACATTCCTGGTATAAACAGCAGGATTCCTACTAGGCGCATATCGTCTGTGTGATTTTACTTGTAGGGACAGTAATGTAATAAGGCTGGGTAAAAGAATTCCGCCCCAATAATGTAAGAGTCGAGGAAACCAATAGCAAAATAAACAAGACATTGTCATAGATTTGTTTATTCGCTTTTCTAATTCCAAGTTCTGAATGTCTTGCAATCCGCCCAATTTGATAGAAATCTGATTACGGATTAGTAAGCTGGAGCTCGCTTCACTTCGCTCTGGGAAAATTATCATTAATACCCTTCAATCTCTCGGTCTTCACCGAGTAGTTGGAATCGTACCGCAATGGAAGAGTATCAGATTGAATTTCATGATATTAAATCAGATTGTTTTAAAGATTTGATGCTATACCTTTACATCAGTCCTTTTATAAGTATTTTGTAGTTTTAGGAATTTTAACAATATGAAATATATTGTTACGTGTCAGGATCCGTCGGCTCGTAAAAATGCCACAATAGTCCCGCAGAGACTTTATTTTTCTTCACACACACTTCACAATCACAGTTACACTCGTAGATCGCAGGTATTC